>JAMXBD010002512.1:0-188948 GCA_024138025.1 Combretum micranthum
CTCTTCTTTTTGGCTTGTCTTCTTCACAAACAAGCTGCCACCATTTTTATTTCTTGCTCACATATTTTTCTTGCAAGTATTTGAGGTAATCTCCCCCTTTTTGCTCTTATAAGATGTTCTAGGATGATACATGGATGTTTCATGCATCAAAGGACATTCCACAAGCTTCAAGACTTGGATGATGATGCCAAGAATGAAACTACTCCTCTAGATGATGATCTCTATGTTCTTAGTATTTTGTTATATTGAAGGCTTGTTTATCTTCTTGTTATGTGACTTGTAGATCTAAAGTTTTACAAAGCTTTAGTTATGTTTATGTGTAGATCTAGAAGTTTAAGGCTTACTACTAAGTTTCTCTATGTTCTCATGGTTGGATATTGAGTAGATCTTAGATTTGAGTTTGAATGAAAAAGTAAAATTCGTAACTTGTCAATGCACTATTTTAAAAACCTCTTTCAAGTCTTAAAATGGAAGATTTTGTTAAGAAAATGAAGGTTTGATGGATGTATATCATCAAGACTCATCTTACAAGAATCAAAGTTGATTTTCAAAGTTTATTTTCAAAAACAAAATTGTATTTTCAGATCAAGACAAAGATCTAAAAATAAAAACATGTCTTCCAACTCACAAATGAGGATTTTATTCAAGAAATGAAGGGTTCTTGAGATATAATATGTAATGGGTTGTTTTCCATGAGTTTTGATGAATTTTCTCAAGAGATATGTCCAAAATAAATTTATGAAAATTCGGATCAAGACCAAGACTATTTTTGGAACCCATTTCAACTTTAAAATTGAAGATTTAGACAAAATATAAGGGGCTCTTGGTATAGATATCTTAAGGAATAATTTTCATAAGTTTAATGAGTTTTCCTAAAAGTATTGCTTAAATCAATTGTTTTGTAAAGACAAAATTTAGGTCTTGTCTTCATTGTAAACTTCAAAAAGGAAATTCGTAATTATGGGAGACCAATTTTTAAAACTTCTTTTTGATCTCAAAACAAGTATTTTATATTGAAAATGGAATGCTTTGATAATATAATATAGGAGAATTATTTTCATTGAACTAAGTAAGTTTTAGTAAATGAATTACTCAAAACAAAACAATGAGTTTCAACTTGTAAATTTCGGTTTTATGAAAATGGATTCTTAGAAGTTTCATTTGAACTTTATGTTTGGTATTAGATAAGTGTGTAATCTCTTAATTTTGTTTTGAGGATCCCCTTGCAGCTTAGGACTAAATAAATTGGTCTAAGTAGTTAAATAGAGTAGATATGGCAATTTTTCACAAAGGCTCAAATCTTGGAATTTTCGCAACCTACTGTACAGTATGTTTCCGACCCTAAATGACCTTAAGTGTTTGAATTAACTTTGGAAATAGATAGCTCTTTCGAAGTAGGTATAAATCGGTATTATAAGCTAAATTCCAAGTTAAATGAGTTAGATATGACCTTTTTAAGTTAAGGATTCAACCTAGGCGGAAATTGACGAACTTAGTAAATAAAATTGTTAAGTTTAATAGAATTCATAAGAGATACTCATTGGGGGTATTCTTTGTACCTAGGTGAATTGGAGGACGGGTTACCACTTCCGAGGACTATTACGACTAGTGGATTTTCACTTACATGGACAAGTGAGTTCATTTCTCAATTAATTTGCTCTTGGATGTGCTTGTAGTAGTAGTGGCATTAGACTTAGAAAAAGATAAAATTGTGATTGAATGGTGATCTAAACTTGCATGAATGAACGATAAGTATATCGAGGCAAGCTTTGTTGCAATAATCTTGTATGAGATAGTATAGATTTGGAATGTCTGAAATTTGTATGGTCACTTTTAAATTACCTAATTAATATACCATGATTATATAAATAAATTGTACATGCATATCACGTAGTGAGTCACATATCATTGTTGAGTATGCCTTTGGTGGGACAAAGGTATATTTGGGAGACAGCGGGTCCTTAATGAAGGGGACTAGGGTTGCATGACTTATGGACCACCCCATTCAAATAATGAAATTATGGTTGCATGACTTATGAACCAACATTAAAAATTGTGGTTGCATGTCTTATGGACCACCCCACTTAAGATTGGGACTATGGTTGCATGCCTTATGGACCAACTTGGAATTGTAGTTGCATGACTTATGAACTACCCCAAACCCCAAATGGAGGGCATAAATTCATTCACTTATGACTACCAGAAAGTCATATGCTTGCTTGCTCATTTGCTTGTGCATTCATATGGTTATTGAATTATAACTTGCTTGTATAGATATTTTAGCTTGATAGAGTATGTTATTTGGAAAATGAATCTCACTAAGCAATTAGCTTATACCCCAATAGTTTTTGTTGCAGTGTTCCTATTTTTGGATGTTCTGAGAGGACACTTTGTGCAGGTTTACTACATTGGATTAAAGAGCTTTTGAGGAAGTCGGGTCCTAGTATAGGCGTGGACTTCTAGGAAAATCTTTTTAATGTAAATTCAGATATATGTAATTGGAGCTAAACGATGTAGACTCCTATTATTTTTGGCGGGGGTATGCTCCCTTGGCTTTTGTAAAGTTTAACTATTTATCTTGTTGTGATTTATATTCTTAATGCTATGTATGCTTTCTTAAGACTACTCAAATCAAAGTGTGATCCTAAAAGTTGTGTGAGTACACCTTACACACGATATGTAAACTCATGGGATGACCAAGGTTGTCATACGTAAGTTTAAATATCGGGTGTGGTGGACTGTCGCGTTTAGGGTACCCTTTGGGGCGTGACACATATTGTTTATATTGGATTTATGGGATGACTTGCTATAATGTTACTAAAGTTTTCAAAGAATTCAATCAGGTTTAAGAGATCCTCCGTGGAATAATGAAGATGGATAAGGCCCTGCATTGAAGATTGGTTCATGTTCCTTCAATATGCAAAGGAATGGAACAATACAAATAAATTAATATAGTTGAAATTTTGTGATGGATGACTTTAAAGCTCCGGAAAGATTTAGGTGCATTTTTTACAAGAATCTGCAGAACGTCTATCATTTAAAATGTGTGTGTGTGTGTGTGTGGGGCACATCTTTTTTATCGAGAAAATGCTTGAAGATCCAATTGTGATTTGATTGACATGAAAGGATATATACATATATATCTGTAACAAAATGCTCTGGTTCAATTCAATATATATATATATATATATATCCACTATTCTTTTCCATTACACTAATTGCAAGAAGGATATTGTTGTGGTAAGAAGACGGAAAATATTTGCCCATGATTTTGATACTTCTGCTCTGCCTATATAGATTATATTATATAATATATATATAATCTGTTTTGTCCTTACTCTAAAAAAAAAAAAATGGGAACAGAACAGAAATCTGCTGAGTTTGATTTGATAAAATATATATATATATATATATATATAGATGTATATAGAAGAAGATGGATCCCACGAGAAGATGCAAGAAGACCTAACAATTTTTTCCATAGTAAGTCCATGACGAGTAGAATGCACGTTTGTTGGCGTGTTCCCAGTCAGTATTTTTTTTTTTAAGCAATGGTGGGTTCACGGAGATTACTACAGGAAGAAAACTTTATGTTTAAGAGCAATATGTTTTATATTAATGGGAATGTTAAGAGGAAGTCATAATAGAACGCCACTTGCAGACTATCATCTAAAGAAGAAAATTAATTACCTGCATGGCCATTTTCATCTGTAAAAAAGCTAGCAATACGTGGAGCTACGGATTGGCAACTATCACAATGAGGTATGTTTTAAAAGTTCAAATGGACTTAAATATTCCAGTTCATCATATAAACCAATTCTTAAAAGTGTATAGCTGTTGGCATGTGTGGAGTTATGGAACCCATAATATGTCGAAAAATATTGATCTACATTAGAATGGACCACACTGTTATGTCATTTGCCAAGTTTTATGAGGGGGAAAATGATGATTTTCTATGGCTTATCGAATCAATGACATTTAATTGGTATTGAGAAAAAGTGATTTACAACTTACTTATTTGCTCTTGGCCGTTTGACTATTACATTGAAATCCAATGAACATATTAGGAGTCTTAGATGCTATCATGGGGGCAATATCATGGTGCAACAAGTTCGCACATTATAATACAACTCTATGCAATAGAGTGAGTTGTAACATTGGTGCTTGACTTATACCTAATGGTCCATCAATGACAAGTGGAGTCTTCACCTCTATGAAAGTACTTGGCAGCGTCATGTGCCAAGTATCGACCAATCATGCATAAATGCAAACAATGCCTAAAATAATTGAACTTCGTCAAAAGAATTTTGGACAGCTGGAAAAATGTAGAGGGCTAAAATTATCAAAATAAAATATTATAACTCTTGGACTAAGTGACAGGGCCTGAAGAGTCCAGTCCATGTTTTTGGATGACTTATAGGGGATTTGGCATTGTGGGCTTAGGGTAAGGATCATTGGATCGTCCTATCCGATCTCAATCTTTCTTAGAGAAGCTCATGTACTTAAAAGAGGCTCTCATGTGCTTAAACTCAAAATGAGCCCATAAAAGGATCCATCAGAAGAAGGACTCATATAAGTCGTTGATACACCTTCCAATCTAACGGATGCTGTCAACAGCCGAGCTCTATAAATACCTCAAGAATTCTGCTCATTTGACAAGAAGATTCTAGATATTTAGAGAGAAATGCTGTTGTGCTATCGGATTGTAATAACATAGATCAAATAAGAATTAGAATGAAGAAAGCGTTGCCTCTCTCCCAAAATTATGAAGTTGATGCTGTAGAGCTTCTCTACCTATCACACGTGCGTTCGAGCTATCTGAAGTTGTTTACTCTTCTTCCCTGTCATTCTTTCATAAGTCATCTTTACGTATTATTACGTGCTATTACCAAGTCACTCTTCTAAAGCCATGTATAGCACAAGCTAGACACTACATAACCCCATCCAATCATCTACACATACTTATGGTCCAAACTATTTTGTTTTTTTTTTTTTTTTCTAGTACCTTAAAGTCCTTTTGTCCAGTTTCATACCATAAAAAATGATGGTAACCAATTGCGTCTCCTAAGATTTTATGTCACAAATAATAGTTAAATTTTGATAAAATATATAATTAGTTTTTTTAAGTTTAAAATTAATTAATTTAATAATTAAACTCTTAAATTAATTAATTTAATATTTGAAAAATTTTAAAATATATTACCTGAAGTAAGTTAAAAGGCCAAAAAGATTCATTATTAGTTTAGTATTAAATTGTTTCAAAGAAGAGGTACATCTAATCCGGTGTCGTTGGTTTTTGTTGGCTTTTCTGCAACTTTAGCGAATGCCGGGTGCGTTTTGCAGTGTGTGTGTATTTCCTCTGATTCCTGGTTTTTCTTTTGTTTGTACTGATCAAGTAATGGTTATCCATATACTGGGAGTTACGTTACTGCAATCTTATTTCTTGCATTTTTCCCCTTATTATTTCAAATAAGATTGTATGTATAATGGACTTAGACAGTTGCTGGCTCTAATCCATCAAGCGAATTCTTTGATATGGTAGGAATACAAGATTTTTGTAGCTTTTGGTTAGTGTTATATAACCTGTAATCATGGACCCATAACAGTCAAAGAGTATATGAATGAGGAGTTGTGGAAGAACATACATACTCATTGTTTTTGGGGATGAGAGGTAGAGTGCAGGAGAATTAGATCTGAATTTTTTTTTTTTTTTTTTGTATTATCATTAGTCGATATGTAACTAGGGTTTGTTTCTTATTATCCGATGACTATTTACGCTCCATGTCCATGCATTTGAAATCCAACAGCTGGAGCAAATTAGATTAAGCAGGATGCTATTTACCAATTCTCTATTTTTTAGATTGCAATGTCATACAGGGGTTGCAGCCCTTAGACCTTATACAGGGATTTTAAGAATAATAATAATGCAAATGATTCTTTTAACTATAGGCCTTTACTCAGCTATAATGCTTTCTAATTGCAGTTTGCTGCCTCAAATGAACATCGCAGGCAGTTTCCAAATTTGCCAGAGGTTTTGATTTTTACTAGCACCTTGGCTTGGGATGTAAATCTCCTAGCTCTTCTAGTTATTATAAAGGTATGCACTCCTTGTTCTGTCGTATTATTTAGTAGTATCTGACCTCAGTAAAGAGATATGTAGATGATGATGATGTGTCGAATAAGAGCATGCTCAGCAAAGATAAGTAATTGTAAGTAGCTTAAATTCTTCTTATTTTTACAATATCAATTAGGAAGGCAGGGACATGAATATGGCAACAATTTTGCTGCTGTATCGCTTTTGTTTGATGATATAAGATATAAGGTGAATGGGTCAGTTTTACTTGCTCAATGGAATCTGCTAGGGAGGGTTCCAACTTCCAACTTTCATGTCAGGATTCTTGCCCCCTTTTTTTTCTTTTCTTTTTTGTTTTGGGGATAGAATATGTTAAGATGCTAAAAATTCTATCTAATAAATGTGAAAATTGCAAGATTTTGCCATTCCACAACTTTATTGGAAATACTGTATCTTTGTACATGGTTTATTCTGTCATATGACATCAGACAGACAAGAAAGTGCCTTTTTACAATGAATGCAATAGATTACATGGTGGGAAGATTATTACCTCTGAGACATCATCCATCTTAGTTGAGAAGGTGGATAGAATTGAAACGGGATGGCTTTGATGCTTTGGGAATTTATGACACATTCTAATAATTTAATCTATGAATGTTATTTCCTGTCTAACATGTGGTTTCCTTTACTTGCAAAAGACATCCTTACCTATTTGAAAGGATTGGTGGCTGAGTTTGACTTGATTTTTTATCCATATATGGAAAGTCAATTTATCATTGTAGTTAATCAATTTTCTCCTGCATGGATCCGAATATTATGATGGGAAATAAGAAAAATGAAAATTTGATTTTCCTATCACAGATATCTTGCAAATGATTAGATGTGCCAGCAGACCCCAGTTCGATCAATATGGTAAAGCAGCTATCCTTGTTCATGAGCCAAAAAAAGAGCATCTACAAAAAGTTATAAAGTGCAAATTTCACATCATTGCTTACTCGTTCATCTGCGATAAATTGTCCTGTCGTGCTGTCTTTTGAAGTTTTTGTAGTAGCCCTTTCCTGCTGAGAGTAGTATGTTGGAGTAATTGCATGATTACATCAATGCAGAGATTGTTTCTGGCACTATTGGCAACATGGAGGATTTTTTTTAATCTTACTTGGATCTACTTGTTTTGTAGACTGGTAGATTGTTTTCTCCTATCTTATTGGACCTACCTGTCCCCATTTCTTCTGTTTATTAGTTTAATGGGAGAGTAAGGTAGTGCAGCATAAGCCATAGCATATTTGTGCCTGACCATAGTGAAAAAATTTATTTGGGTGAAATGTTAGATTCAGTGAAAAAATTACTTTAAGAAATATATCTGAAGGAAAAACTGTAGGATAATTTTGAAGTGCACATTTGAAGATGTTTTAATTTATACAAAATGACCTATTTATAGATAGGTCTAACATAGTTGGTAAAAACAAACATTGCCATACCACCCTGCTTACCCTACAATATTTATTCTATCAACGAACCATATAATGCTAATTCAACAAAAGCAACAAGAATTGACTAACAAATTCCTAAAATCCCTACAAGATGAACATCATTCCTTGCTTGAACTTTCCAAGAATACTTGCTTTGATAGACACTTGTAAAAATATTAGTTTCTTGTTGGCGAGATGGAGATATTGAAGTTTCAATCCACCTTCTTTGATTTCAGTTTCATGAAATGATGATCCATCCTTACATGCTTCTTGCAATCATGTTGAACTGGACTTTTGAGAATGTTCCATGCTGATTTACTGTTACTATATACTATAGCATCTTTTAATTCTTCGTGTAAATCTTGCAAAATCCTTTCAAGCCAAATAGCTTCACAAAATTTTTAAACAACTGCTCTATATTCTGCCCAACACCATTCTTTTCAACCATTGGCTATATTTACTCTTCCAAATCACAAATCCCCCCTGAGGTTGGTCAATTTCTTGATGTTGACTTACAAACAAAAGCATCTCCTCCCTAGTCGGCATTGCCAATTTCATAATAACTAGATCTCTACTAAGAGTTTCCTTATGGTACTTTAGAACATAATTTATTCTATCCATGTGTTGTTTGGTAGGAGCAGACATAGCTTAGTTGACAAGGATAATGGAGTAGGCTAAATCAGGTCAAGCCAGTGATAAATATATTATTTTGCCACCTTATCCACTGAAGTATCTCCTTTTGGTGCACAACTCTTCCAGTTGTGAGCAATGGGTTCTCACATGTTTACAACCGACCTTTAGAAGTTCCATGATGTATTTTTTCTAGCTAATGACTACTCCTTTCCTGCTTCTAGTCTTTTCCAATCCTAAGAAGAATTTCAAATTTATGAGATCTTTAATTACAAATTCATCTTTAAGCTTTGCTTTAATTTTTTGATTTCATCAATATCATTACCTATAACAATGATATCATCCCATACACCATAAGAATGGATTTTAATCCATCAGTCCTCACTTTAACAAACAAGGTATCCTCAACTTCACTTAAATTATATCCAAGCCAAACCAAAGTAATTCTAAACTTGGCAAACAAAACCCTCAAACATTGTTACAAGCCTTTAAAAATATTTATTTAATTTGAAAACCTTCCTGGCATGACCTTTAGATGTAAATCCTGGTGGCAAACTTTACAGAAAGGATTTTTTATTTGTATAAACACAAGAGTCCAACTACATTGCATTACCAAAATCAATTGCAATATAGATCTCCTATTCTATCCCCATTAAAGAAGGTGTTCGTAATATCCAAATGATATAGTGGCCAATTCAAATTCATTGTCCAATAGAACAATTTAAATAGAGTTTAATTTTACTATAGGAGCAAAAGTCTCTTCGTAATCTATACCATAGGTTTGACTATATCCTTAGACAACTAGATGATATTCATACCTTTCAATGCAAATTTGTATTTTATGCTGAATGCCCACTTGCTTCTTATTGTGTTCGTCCCCTTAGGCAAATCTACAACATCCGAGGTGCTATATTGGTGTAAGACTCTCACCTCTTCCAACTCTGCCTCTCCCATTTTGTTTTCCTCGTTGCTTCCTGAATGTTTCGACAAACTTCTTCCTCGTTGCTTAGCCTATACACAAGAGATAATTTTGATTAAGTCATATAATTTGAGATCAAACATTTAACAAACACATGGCCTTTTCCTTTCGCCGGGCCATAGGTAGAGCCAGCTCCTCTTTCATTTGATTTCAGAGTTACTTTCAACTATTGGTTGAACCAAAATTTCAGGAAAAATGATTGGATGTGCATTGGATATTTATACTTTTATGAGTTTACTTTAATTTAAAGTTTCTCAAGAAGATTCCTTAGATTTAAAGGACCATCATCAAAAT
This sequence comes from Combretum micranthum, assembly GCA_024138025.1. Taxonomy (NCBI): domain Eukaryota; kingdom Viridiplantae; phylum Streptophyta; class Magnoliopsida; order Myrtales; family Combretaceae; genus Combretum; species Combretum micranthum. The sequence goes on from JAMXBD010002512.1 coordinate 9,446, forward strand.
TTGGAGTAGGTGAAGACTTCCAGCAACACCGAATTACAGTGTTGATTGAATGTCAGTTGTAAAATTCATGGGCTTGGGTATTTTGGCAGTATCGAGAGGATAAAGAACTCAAACCTACTGTCTTCAAGGTGTATAGTGGGTTAGTGAACAACTTGTCTCATGATTAGAAATTTTGGACAACCCCCTTTTTTAGACACCATAATATGGTTGATTTTCAAGGAAAACAAAATCTATGGTTACGTTAACCTTTTTAGTAGGAGAATGAAAACACTTACATCCTTTTGTGAAGAGAAGTAACCAATGAAGGCACATTCAAGGGCTCTAATTTGAAGTTTATGTTTGTCAAGGTTGTTTTTGAGTATATAAATGACACAGCCAAACACTATTAGGGAAAGAGAGTTAAGAAGTGAGCATGTGGACAATGTTTAAAAACACTTATAAGAATGCGAAAATTGATATTTTTCAGTTTTTTTCTATTTGAACCTTTTACAAGTTTAAATCTATTTGAAAAAGTTGTTGAATTTTCTAACATAATTTTTTAAGAGATAAATAGACATAATAAAAGAAAGTAGTGACATATATAGAGAGGAAAAGGGAAAGACTATTTTATATACATGTTATTTTTTATCTAGTTTTTTTTCTTTTTTCTTTATTTAGTTAATACAAATAATTAAATAACATAAACCATTGATAGAGTTAATGGGCCTTAAAAGAGATGATATGTATATTTGACTTCATAATGGCCGGATGGATTAGATATCCCTTTCTGTGGGTACAATGTGCAGTCACTAGAAAAATGACTGCACCTTACAGTCATTTTTGACTTGCAATAGCAGTTAATAGGCTAAAGGTTTTTGTTTCTGTTTTTTTTTCCCCTTCTTCTATTGCCTTTTTTTGTTCTTTCCTATTTCTTTCAATTTGCATGTATTTTTTCCCCAAAATGTGTTAGACCTATTTGGATCGTTGTTTTGGTACAATTTTGCAATTGCATTAAAGCGAATAGATACTGAACGATACAAATATGGTGTATGAAAATCGATAGTTTTACTCATAAATGACCAAACGAACTGATATAAATCGATCTGATACTAGACTGATATTGAACTGATACTAATATAATACAGTTCCGATACAGATAAAAATCCAACAACAAGTAGGAGTATCACATAGTCTAATGTATTAAGCAATATATATGTTTTTAATAATTTTTTAGATATACTCTTAAATTGCATATTGAACAAAGTATTTGTAATTTAATATAATAAATAATTTTGCTAAATATATATTTTTTACATTATAGCATACAGTTTGCCGTTAGTTTAAAACTAGTAGTGGACTTTCAAGTAGCTGTGCTTGATTATGAACTTAGGAAGTAGGACCTGCAAAACAAAATACGGTTCAGGGATGCACTGGAGGTTTGTTGGTGTGGCCACTCTAATGTTTAAGTTAGTGTTTGCTCAAAAGTAAAAGGTGAAAAAAATTGTATAGGAAAATTATTAGAAGCTTTCTAGGAGGGTATTTATTTGAGGACTCCTTGTAATTATGAATGTCGTGGAGAACATAGAGTAGTGGGAAGTTCGAAGCAATTTTCGGGAATGTGGGAATTAAACCATGAAAGCACGTCTCAACAGTATCCATGCTAAGGATAGTAGAAGTTATGGGGGGCGTATGTTGAGCAATCAAAGTTCGCATCCACTGAGTGCCTACCATTTTGTACCTATTATTTGACATTGGCTTCATGTTTGATTGTCATAGTGTGGCAACACTTGTCTTGAGATGTTCATGATGGAGTTGTTGGGTTTAGAGTTTGTTATTGTACAAAATTAGTTCTCTGGAATTTGGATGGTGACTCATTGAATTTAATTAGCTTTATTTGTTCATATCTTTGTATCTTAGTCCATATGCACATGATAACCTTGCAAACCAAAACAACCTTCGTGCTTTTTACTGATTGTTTTGATTGCACCCATTGTCTAGAATAGATTGATTCTTCCAAAACACGCCCTGTTTTGAATATATAAGATATTGAGATTGTGTCATTGATTTCTAAGATCAATTCTTGTTGCAGGCAGAATTTTTGCATTATTCTTGGTAAAGCCCCTTGGGAGTCTGCTTTTTGCATTTATTATTTTTGATCGTTTAAGTTTTGGCTTCATTATTATTGTTAATCTAAATTGTTGAGTGCTTTCTGTATAAATATCCTGAGTTTTATCAGTGTTGCTGGATAATGTTTTAAGTTGTTGTCGTGTGTCATTACCAACACAGACTTCACATGCACAAAAGGAAGAAAATGCTGGTCTGCAGGCAACAATATTAAATTGGAAGATAAGTTGGGATAGTATTTTAATCATCTCCGATTATTGGAATGGCTGTATGCAGTGAAATAATTTGGTTTTGATGTGCTGGGTAGATTAGTAGAGTATGCTATGAGGAGCTAACTTTATGAATACCACAATGGACTTCCTTCAATCCTGCTTCTTGCCTCTTCCCTTGCTGATATACTTTTCAGCAGTTTTGTTGATCATACAATTTAATCTTTAATTTGTAGGCCAAGACAAATGAAAAGGTTGACGCGGATTTGTTGTGAGGCTTTTTGGATTTACTGGGTGACAGAGTTCATGTAATTTTTGTTTGAATGTTTATCCTATTGTATAACATGGAGTGGACAAGAGTTCAGGTTTTTGATGTTTTATTTTAAAAATCTTCTCTCTATTTATGGTGTGGGCTAACTTAATTTGCCTTTGAGTGGAGCATATTACTTGTTACTTTGATGTTATTTTTTATAATTTCATGATCCCTGTGTACGTGAATTGAGGTGCTCTCACTTGATAACTTTGGACTTTAATGCCAGAGATCTACTTTAAGGGGATTTCAGTCTATGTCATAGAAAATTGGTTTTGCGGCTATTGATGTTTCAACAAATTTCACCTTTATGTGCACGTACATACTCATCTTGCTTGCTAAAGAGTGAAACTAAATTTCTCGGGCCATAGTATAATTTACTTGACTTGCAGATTGCACTCAACGTTTTCTTTCTTTAAATAAAATGTTGGATAAAACAAAATGCAATAATTTGTAACTCTGCTGCAGGACGTATTTAGTCTGCTGTAGGATGACTTATTCGACACGAGAAATAGAATGGTTGATTAAGTTTCTGCTATTAAGGTGTCATAGATTCCGTGGTTTTCTTTTGCATGTCAAGGAAAAAATCTTAACGGGTGGTTGACCGTGAGGAATAAAACGGTTGGATAAGTTTCCATTAATAAGGTGTTCAATTCTGTGGTTCCTTTTGGTAAAAAAATCTTAGTGCATGACTCATTAGGAGATAATTGTTCAGAATCAGATTTTTTTAGCACTAATAAACATGTGTTAATTGCTTAAGAGCTTTTCTCTTGCAACTCCAAAGGTTTGCAAAGGCATAGGCAGCTTTTTTAGGATAAATTGGGATTTGATGTTTCTATGATTTAATTTTCAATTTAGCATTGATACTTGAGAAGTAAGACGTTCTGAGTTGCATTTTCTACTTGACTTAGTTGTAGGAGAGAGAGCTTATTTAGAGTTCTTCAAGTTATGGGTGTGTCAAGTTCATTTGGACAAATTTTTCACGGCATTGTTACTTTGCTCTTTTTTGTTTGTGGCTTTCTCTTCTTGATGGATTACATTGGTTGAAATTATGTTTATGTAGAAGGGATCTATCACTGCTTTAATGGCCCTGCTAGTTCAGTGAAGAACCTTGTAACGAATGAAGTTCAAGTCATGATCCCATGAGTAACATCTAGGTGTGACATTATTTTACGTTCTTTACAAAAATTTCTCTGAGGTTTCTAATAGTTTCTTGCTTGATAAAATTATGCCAGAAAAGTTGCGATTGGCTTTAAATTTACCAGTCATGAGAGTACACGTATCTAATGGAAGACTGCTAGTTGATTATTATTGATGGGTAACATTGCCAATGAATGAAGTTAAAGTTGCGATCCCATGGGTAACATATAAGTGTGAACCAAGGTTCGTAATTTTTTTTCATTCTTTGCAATTATTATTAAGGTTTCTAATGTTTCTTGGTTGAGAAGGTTTATGCTTGCCAAGAGCGATTTTAAATTTAGCAGATTGTGAGAACAAATGTATCCAATGGAAGACTATTAGTTGATTACTAATGTTTTGAGGTTGTATGCAATTTCATATGAAAATTTGTATTGAGTTTTGATGCTTATGATCACAGATTCAGATTCACCTTTGAGAAACGGCACTGATTACTAATGCTTTGAGGTTGTATGCAAATTCATATGAAAATTTGTATTGAGTTTTGATGCTTATGATCACAGATTCAGATTCACCTTTGAGAACTTGCACAATAACTCAAATTTTAGTGGATTTTTTTTAAAGAAGTAGGTAGGCAATTTAGAATGAATAACCGCATTTTACAGCTTGTTTTTAGGTGTTAGTTTGGAGGCTTAATCCAATCTTCATTTCAAGATTGATTTTCTTTCGCAATCTTGGTCGCGTACTTGAAATTTTATTCAATTCGATGTTTGATTCGTTCGATTGTGATCTGTTGGTAAATGTCTCCGTTAAGGTTTTAATTTAGCCGCTCTGATCGTTCTCTTTGTATTGTTTGGCTGATGTTTGGTTTGTTGTCGCTATAGATAGCTATTTTTCAGTTGATTGTATAATACAAAATGCTATAGGGTTTGAAGAATTAGGGTTCGCAAGTGTTGGACGAACAGCAGAGTAAGGAAAGTGCGAGAACTTGAGATAGGATTAATAAAGTCCAGGGCCCGAAATTATAGTATAGCCCATTAGCATAATATTAGATATTACATATTACAATAGCTTACTGTGTTGGAATACTGTTGTAACCAACTATTGAGTTGGCAACACAAGCATATGTATTACATATTTCTAGGAGCAAATTTGTTACAACTAATTACCCATGTATTGCACCTTATATATACCACAGTTGTATATATAATTAAAATACATACAAATTTTATTGTTTCAGTCTTCTTGTGTACTTGTATCTGAGTGATTTCATAAGCTTTAAATGCAATGCGGAAATGTAAATTAAGCTAAGCTGAATGCAGCTTATGAAATCACTCAGACACGAGTACACAAGAAGACTGTAGCAATAAATTTTGTATTTGATTTTTTCTGTATCTTTTCTATATCACACTATGGTACATCTAAGGTGCAATACATGGGTAATTAGTTGTAACAAATTTGCTCCTAGAAATATGCAATACATGTGCTTGTGTTGCCAACTCAGTAGTTGGTTACAACAATATTCCAATACAATAAGCTATTGTAATATGTAATATCTAATATTACGCTAATGGGCTGTACTATAATTTATGGCCCTGGACTTTATTAATCTTGAGTTGTGAGACGTAGAAGGTCGGGTGGATATCCGCGTCTAGAGGAAGCTCTAAGTGGTAAGCTACGGATCCCACTCTTTCTAGTACTTTGTAGGGTTCGTAATACCTTGCTGAGAGTTTGTGGTTGTGTGTTGGTTGAATAGACTTTCATCGATAGGGTTGTAGTTTGAGAAGTACCATGTCCCCACCTAAACCCTCTGTCGCTTCTAGTCTTATCCTCTACCTGTTTCATTCGTTGTTGAGCCCGTCGAAGATGAAATTTCAACAATTTCATCTGGTCCTCTCTGTTTGCCAGTAGCCTATCCACAGCTGCAACCCTAGAATCACCTGGTACGTAAGGGAGATGTAAGGGAGGAGGCTATCCATATAGGACTTCGAATGGTGTGAGTTGAGCACTGGTATGGAAGTTGGTGTTGTACTTCATTCGGCCAAAGAAAGAAATTGAACCCATTTTTTTGGAGCTTCTTTTGTAACACATCTTAAGTAGGTCTCAAGACACTTGTAGACTACTTCAGTTTAACCATCCGTCTAGGGATGGTAGGCCGTGGAAATGGTAAGACTAATACCTTGTAGTTTAAAAAATTCCTTCCAGACAATACTGACAAATAAAGGGTCTCTATCAGAGGTAATAGATTTTGGTAGGTCATATAATTAATAGGTATTGTCTAGGAAAACTTGAGCCACAATTGCTGCTGTATAGTGGTGAGCAAGAGCAATGAAATGGGCATACTTGCTTAGTTGGTCTACTACAACCAATATCACTTCTTTCCCATAGGACTTAGGCAGCCCTTCAATAAAATTCATACTAATCTCCTGCCAGCATTCATTAGGAATAGATAAAGGATTCAAAAGTCCTGGAGTGGCAACATTTTCATACTTACAGCGTTGGCAAATGTCACATTCCTTCACGAATTGTTTGACATGTCTTTCCAGCTTGGGCCAGTAGAACACTGTAGAAAGTCTCTTGTATGTTGCATTAGCACCCGAATGACCTCCCAAAGGACCATGATGATACAACTGGAGTAGCTTGTTTTTGAGAATATCTGAAGGACCTACTATTACTCTTCCTTTCCACCTTAGAATGTAATCATCATAGGAATAGTGTCCCATAGCTTGCCCACCTTCCGGAAGCTCAATTTGATGTTTATAAGTTGCATCCAAATCTAAGTTGGCCTTGATCTCATTCAACAAGTTAGGTGCAAAAACTTATACGGCCATTTGAGTTAGATTAAGGGGATCCCTGCGAAACAAGGAATTGGCAGCAATGTTAGTTTGACCAGATTTATATTCAATCTCGTAGTCTAGCCGAGTAGCTTAATGAGCCATTTCTGTTGACTAGGAGTCAGCAATCGTTGCTCAAGTAAATACTTTGAGACTTTGGTGATCAATCTTGATCACAAAATGTCGGCCCAAAAGGTAATGCCTCCATTTGTCTATAGTGTGTACTAAGGCCATTAGCTTGCGCTCATAGACTGATAAGCCCTTGTGCTTCAGTGCTAAGGATTTGCTTATGAACACAATGGGATGTTTGTCTTGCATTAGGATAGCCCCAATTCCTTCTCCACTAGCGTCAGTCTCTATTACAAAGACCTTGATGTAGTTTTGCAAATGGAGAACAGGAGAATTAATGAGGGCATCCTTAAGTTAAGCAAAGGACAATTGAGCCTCCGAACTCCATCTAAATGTCTTTCTTTAATAATTGAGTTAGTGGTCGAGCAATCAACCCAAACCCTTGGATGAATCTCCGGTAATAACCTGCTAATCTAAGGAATCCATGCAACTGCCTTAAATTCTTTGGATTTGGGTAATTCACTACAGCCTCCACTTTCCTTGGATCCTTAGCAACCCTATACTTAGTGATACTTGCCCTAGGTATTCAATCTGTGTGACAGCAAACACACACTTTTAACGTTTAAGGAATAAACGTTCCTGCCTTAGTACTTGAAAAACTGCCTTCAAATGTGTAACATGCAATTTCAGATTATTGATGTACACTAGGATATTGTTGAAGAATACCAACACGAACTTCCTCAAATGAGGTCTGAATACATCATTCATGAGTCTTTGAAAAGTAGAGGGAGCATTAGTCAAGCCGAAAGGCATGATTAGGAACTTATAATAACCATCATGAGTGCAGAAGGCCGTTTTATATACGTCTTTGGGGTGCATTAAGACCTGATGATATCCTGATCTAAGGTCCAATTTGCTAAAATATGTTGCACCACTGAGTTCATCGAACAAATCATCAATTACAAGAATAGGGAAACGATCCTTAATTGTTTGTGTATTAAGATCCCTATAATCCACGCACATGTGCCAAGTATTATCTTTCTTTTTAACTAATACTTCTAGTGAGCGAACGGACTATGGCTCGGCCTAATAATACCATTCAACAGCATTTCTTTAACCATTTCTCCAAGACAGCTTTCTGTAGAGCTGAGTATCGGTAAGGCCTTAAGTTGACTAGATTAGCACCCTCCTGTATGTGGATTCTATGGTTGGAAGCTCTGTTGGGGGGTAATCCATGTGGTTCCTCAAATAAACCATAGAAGTCCTCCAATAGATCCAAAATCTGTGGAAATTTTGACTCGGATGAATTAAGCAAATGAGGATCATCTTCCTTAACCATCCAACAGTACATCTCGACTGGCCCGTTGTACCATTCAAAATATGACTCAGTTCTTATCCTGAAATATTTTGGACAATTTCATGTTCACCCCACAGGACACACTAAGTACCTTTCCATATAAATTCCATTCTATGCTGTTGAAAATTCAACTTACAGTTCCAACTTCATTAACCATGGCATTCCCATAATTAAATCACAAGATTGTAGTGTTAAGGTGTAGAAATCAGATTGAACTATTCCTTCCATCGTCCAATAGAAACTCTTAACAACATTGGTACTATATTTTAGTACCATTTGCTAATATAACAGCAACAGGCTCTAATGAAGACAGAGTATAGTTTAAACCTGCAACTACGTGTTCATCAATGAAATTAGATGAACTGCATGTATCAACAAGAATATTCAAAAGTTTGTTTTTGAATTTACCTTTGATGCGCATGCTATGCTCGCTAGTCCCACATCTCCATCTACTATGCATAAAGTTAGCTGAGAAAGCTCAACTTCCAATTCTTCAGCCGAACCTTGATTCTGTAATTCTACCATGTCCCTCTCATCAGGAGTGACCACTAGATAGTTCAACCTCTTACTCTTGCAACGATGTCCTCGCCTAAATGGCTCATCACACCAAAAACACTATTTCTTTCAATTCTTCAGGTGTCAAGCGCCTAGTTGTTCTGTTTCCCTGGAAATGGGTTCCTGGTTAGTGTTTGGTGGCAAGATGTTTGGTTGTGGGTAAGTGTTTGGTTAACTGGGTTGGTACGGTTAGGGTTGTGTTTGGGTAGTAAGTAGTGGTATATTTGTAATTGGATGGGAAAGTATTGGTGGTGCGTTTGTAGGACTTGAGGTTTTGTTTGGATGGTAATAGGTAGCTACTTGGAGTTTGGCAAGTGTATGGCTTGGGTTAGTGTTTTAGGTTGAAACATTCGGATTGGATACTGAATTTATGTCTTCAAACCACTAAGATAGCAGTTGACTAGGTGCGACTCTGATAACTGAACCTGAGTGGATCAATGTATAAACTTGTCATTGTACTGTTGCAGAGGTCCTACTTGTTGTAATTCTTTCAACTCTGACATAGGGTCTTCAAACCCCCTGTCATTGTACCTAGCATTCAAAGCTTTGGTAAGTTCTTCTCATGTTAATGGGCTCATATCACTCCTAGCCTTCACATATGCACTGAACCACTCATAGGGCTTAGTGTCTAAGTGCATTGTTGCAATCCTCACCTTGAGACTTTATAGTGCTTCATCTAAGTTAAAAAATTGTTATGCCCTAGAAACCCAGCTCCTAAACCCTTCTCTATGAAACACATGAATTCAAGTTTAGTATTCCTAGTGGGTACCTAATAAGTGGTTGTGTTATCAGTCTTAACAGTCTCAAACGTCAGCACCAGTGAGCTCCCTTGCTGCTGGATTCAGTTTTAGTGGTCATCTGCTCAGTAATGGAAACCTTGCTTTGTAGTTGTTGTTTAAGGGCATCAATGGTTTGATTTTGTTTTTCAATCTGTGTTTGTTGCCGTTGTAGGTTCTCAAAACAACTTGATCCAACTATCCTGTTTATCAGATTGTTCCTTGAGAAGTTTTTCTTGCTGCTGACCTGTTCTTTAACTACTCCCCTTAGCACCTCCTCAATTCTATTGAACTCCCTAGTCTCGGTAGCCATTTGGCTTTGATACCAAATGCAATGCAGAAACGTAAATTAAGCTAAGCTGAATGCAGCTTATGAAATCACTCAGATGCGAGTACACAAGAAGACTGGAGCAATAAATCTTGTATTTGATTTTTCTGTATCTTTTCTATATTACACTGTGGTATATATAAGGTGCAATACATGGGTAATTAGTTGTAACAAATTTGCTCCTAGAAATATGTAATACATGTGCTTGTGTTGCCAACCCAGTAGTTAGTTACAACAGTATTCCAACATAGTAAGCTATTGTAATATGTAATATCTAATATTATGCTAATGGGCTATATATAATTTTGGCCTTGGACTTTATTTAATCCTAAATTGTTTCACTGACTATTGCTTAGACTCAAGGCCTTTTCTCGCAACAGCCTCATTCCAACCGAACAGCTTGTGTTGTCATCCTTTCCCAACTCAAGTTCTCGCACTTTCCTTATCTCTGCTGTTCGTCCAACACTTGCGAACCCTAATTCTTCAAACCCTTATAGCACAAAATTTCACAGTATTCTTATGATTTTAGATATTTTGGTAAACAAGTGATGGCTTTCTTGAAAAATTATGGATTATGCGTTTCTTGGTATTCTTTGCTTGATTTATTAGTCAACTTGTTGATTGATTATAATTGTAAAATATTGTAAAATGATAAGGTAGTGTATGATAAAATTAGTGGATTATGCGTTTTAGTTATAGTGATTTAACATATTCATGGAATAATAAATAAAGTTTTTCTCAAAGTTTCATAAAATGGTATCAACCATCTAGCTATAATGAATATCCATATAGAGGTTATCATGAGTACATATAATATTAAAAGAACAAGTTACGAAGCCTACTATATTATAAACAAGTACATGCACATGTGCCACAAGCTCCTATTTTAATTCAACATTCATGAGTTAAGTTTGATCAATTGACAGCCTGTAAGCAAGTATTTTCAACAACTTAAAAACATCAAACATGTATCAGAATACTATGACATGTTTGGTACGTAGAATGGATCGGAAAAAAATTGCGATTCCAGTTTCTATTTCTTTTCCTAATGTTTAGAAGTGTTTTTAGAAGCCAGAATTGCGATTCCTTGGAAAACGATGATTCTAGCTTTGAAGGGAAATTCGAATCCATCTTTGAAAAGGCGGAATCACGATTCCATTCCACCTTATTAATTATATGTAAATGTAATTACTCTTTCATCCTATTAAGCATTCATATTTTGTATTTATTACTAACAACATTTTCGATGATTACATTTTTTAGCCATTCCATTTCATGTAATCTTTCAAATATAGGAATAGATTCGTCATTCCCAAACTCATCCATTCCAATCCAGTTCTTATTACTCCTACCAAACTTATTGGGGGAAAAAAAAAAGAAAGGTAGTCTCATCCGTTCATCCTCTCACAAATAATCATCAATGAACATGATTCATCGCAACTTAAGGTCACACCTCCATAATGACATAATGTGAAAGCGTAAAGAAAGAACTCCCTACATTGGTAGATATCTAGAACACAGATCAATTGCAATGATTGCATCCTGATAATAAACTCTCAATAAGGTTTTAAATATATCAAAATATTATATGTCTCTAACAAAACCTTAAACAATCTACTTATAGTCTCAATAAAACAAACAAATAAAATTCGTACAGAATATGAAAAATCCACGTAAGTTGGCAGCTTATACATTGTACGTTGGCAACTTAAGGATATATGCCGGTGGCGTTGGATTGTTGTGTAGCCTATTGCGAATGCTCCATAGGCGTAACATAGGCTATAGTACAAGTTGGGCATCATCTTTCATTCTACGTCAGCTCAAAAGCCAACGGCCTTCATGGAAATGCTAGCAGCCTTCGCTTGAAAACTGGTGACCTTGAAGCCAGTTTTGATTGGGTTGCATTATTCTCTCCTACCTGCAAATAACTTGACTTCGAGTTCTCATCGGAACACTTTTGCTTCTTTTTCTTCTTCTTAGCATTAGCTACTTTGTTTTTCTTTTCCTCCATCTCATTTTTCTGATTGAATGATAGTTAGAAAAGAACGTCTCTCAGTTTTGATGGTTTTAGAATGATTTTGTTATCTTCAAGGGCAGCAAAGTATAATTCACAGCTCCTTTCTCTAGCCTGTACACATTCTCTTTTCTTGCATATTGGGCATCCACATCATACTACTAAGGTCTCTCAAACGATAGGTGATAAGCATTTATATCTATTACATCATAATAAATTTCATCATTATACTTACCTATTGAGGATTGTACTCTGTATATTTCTTTCACATCAATCTTTTCAGATGTTTTAATTCACCCTATAGTGTATGGAATAGGGTGTTTCTTTACAAATAGTTGCAATTGATCCACAATCCTTCTACTAATAATATTTTCACAGCTTCAACAATTAAGTCACAAACCTTCCCATCTATTATACATCGAGTAGGAAACAACTGACATCTCTGCGTGTCTTCATCTTGCTTAGGGGCCAACATCTACTTCTTAATGAAATACATTTACCTAACATCTTCATTACCCTCTTCAAGATAATACTCTTCTCCTTCAAGTGCCCAAATTTCTTCCTCCTCATTACCCTCTTCAAGATAATCCTCTTCTCCATTAGGTACCAAAATTTCTTCCCTCTCAACAATATTCATACTCATCCTATTTGGACACTCATTAGATCTATGCCCTGGTTGACTACAATGGTAGCACTTGCCCAAAATTTGGCATAATGATTTTTTTGCTTATGTGTATCCTTAGCCTCAATAACTTTCTTGCTTGCAGCCTTATTCTCTATTTTCTCAATATTCCCATCTGACTTCTACTCAACCCATTCATTATTATTTGCCTTAGTTTTATTGTTGTTTCCCTTATATATGATATTCCCCTCTTGTAACATCATCTCAGCCTTAAAAAGCCATGTTTTTCGCTTCATTCAAAATCCTCAATATAGCCACTCCATCCTATTCCTAATTTGTAACTTTAAACCATCTACATATCTAGCCACCTGTTGACCTTCACTCTCCCTGAGGTCATTCCACTCCGCTAATCGCATGAACTCTGTGGTGTATTCATGTATTGTCCTCTGTCCCTAATGACATTGCTTATATTGTTAGACCAGAATCTACTCATAATCGAGAGTTAGGAAATCTCGTTATAGCAACTGCTTCATCCTATACCATGTCCTCATTGGTTGTCTACCCTTATAGTATCTCTTGTTCTATAGCCTCTCCCATCTGGCTGACGCACCACCCTTTAACCGACAAGCTACCAGTCTAACCCTACGTTCATCAAGGATTTCCATATAATTAAAAAATCTACCACTTTAGCTAATTAGTCAAGAAATTCCTTAATATTTAAATTACCATTAAAATTAGAAATATCTATCTTTAGGCAAAAATCTCCATTATCTCCTTTCATACCCATAGTAGCCTCTTCGATATCTACCACCACCACAACTGCCTCGCCTCTTCTATGGCTACCTATTTTCATATAAGATCTCACCCTCCTCAATGGAATATTCAATAGACATTTGTGCCCATTGATTTTCAGCGACTGGTTGATTGATAGGACCGCTGCAAGCATTGCTTGCCCGTAGTCATCCTCCATTAATATTCCTATCCTTGTTGATATCTACTGTCATCGCGTCGAAATGCCCGACTAAATCCTTAACATGCTGCTCTACTTGTTAGAGTCTTCAATCCATGGCATCGATTATCGCCCTAGGAATTTTAGTCCTTCGGACTCTCGTATCCTGAATACTGTCACAAATACGACGCCATCAACACCCTCATCTGAAGACATCTTTGCAGGATTTTACCATGCTATAATACCATTCTGGTGTAGCTTGAAAGCGTAAAGAAAGAAATCTACACACCGATAGATCTCTAGAACACAAATTAATTGCAAAGATTGTAAATTTCTCGAGAATAAACTCTCAATAAGGTTTCAAAATATATCAAAATATCAGATGTCTTTAAGAAAACCCTAATAGTCTCAATAAAACAAACAAAATAAAATTCATATGGAATATGAAAACTTATACATTGTACTCCAACAGCCTAAGGATATATGCCGATGGTGTTGGATGCCGGCATAGCACATCTTTTATTCTACACCAGTTCAAAGGCTAGCAGCCTTCATGGAAACGCTGGCGGCCTTCGCTTGAAAATTGGCAACCTTGAAGCTAGCTTTGATCGGGCTGCATTACATATGACCTTGTTGCAGCTTTACTCTAGTTCCAATTAAACGCTTGATCTTAGAAATTCTCCTATTGACTACCTATTGAGTTGTACTAACACTCTATGGTGCCTTGAGTGCCTAAACCACCATATCATTCCGTAGTTGTGATTAGGCTCACCACCTAGTCTAGGGTGTCACTTCATGGCCTAAGTGTCACTTCATGGAGTAAGTGGCCAAGCAGTAACAAACAATACTAAAGTATAGGTTATAAGGTAGGTATAATAGTACATGGTATAAAAACTTCATACTTGTATCCTGTCTTGTGAGAGCAAGTTATAGGAGATTTGTACCCGTACTCTATTTTGCTACTCTCAATACCCATATAATCCATATATAGTTGAGCATGGTACGAGTAGGTATCTTGTATAATAGAGTTGCCTGCTTAGCCTTAGCATTTATGCTAGAATACTTAAAAAAGGCATAATGATTTTGCTTATTTGCACTTGTGTGCATGACATTGGTATATTTTTTGTTTCTTTTTTAATTTAATTATTTAAAACATAATGCTAGTCTCTGTATGGTGGGGTTACTATTTACAAATATCATTGAACTCGGATCGACTTGACCAATTTGACTCAATTTAACTGGAGCCGGCCATAAAACGAGCTGGTCCATGCATTTGGCTTAGACTAACATTGACCTAGATTGACCTAGGTAGTTAGATTGTAACTTGATCAACTTGGCTTGAAAAAGAAATTACTAGAATTTTAAATATATTCATACAATATTATAAAGTTATAAAATATAATTGTTATATTATACTTTATTCTCTTTTTAAGGTATATGCCCTGTATGAATTTAATAACCGATTAATAAATTTAATCCAAATATGGACTTAATTGAGTGATGTAATATACATTTTCCTTTCATAATTAAATTGTTTCTTATATTTTCATTTTTCATTGTCCTTGGTTTGACTCTTCAACCCTAACCCCTTAACATGTTCGTGTTAAATCCTCAATCTTGTTTTGACAACATTAGCTGTAGTTGGTTGATCACGTGCAGCATGTGCCTCGCTCGACCTAGGAGGAGTCTTAAGATGATATGAGTATAGATGTTGTTGAAAGAAGCATAGGAGGAGTAATAGGAAAACCCGATTTCTCAAGTACATAGTGTTATTAGATTGAGTAGACTCGATCATTCTTGATTCATTCTTTGTTAAAAGAATGTTTTGATCTTTCTTGGATGTATTTAAGCAGAGGTTCATGTTGCACTAAATCTTAGCAAACAAAGAATATTCGCCAATGAGGAGAGGAGCCTTTTATTTATAAATACTGGAGGTTAGTGCTATCCATCATGTAGATTTGGATGGATGGTTGTGATAAACCATTATGGATTTGTTATAATCAAGTATCCAATGATTGTTATTGAAGCCTTTTTTCCTTTAATAGCGGACTGGGCTTGGAAATGAGCTTGAAGAGACCCGAAAGCTTTCATAATATAAAGGCCAATTTTCTTATAAAATAGCCCGTCTTTAATATAATAGAGTTTAAGGCATATTTTATTTTTTATAAGCCTTCTTTCAGTCAAATAAAACCCTAATTAGCCTAAAAAGATATATTTGGAGTCTATTTTTCCAGTACGACAAAACCAAATAAGGCTGAGAACAGAATAAACTAGTTTAGCGATCTCTGTTCTAAGCCTCGCAAGCTATATCTCCTTAATACTTTCCTTATTAAACTCGGCCTTCTAAGTCTTGTCATTTGCTAAAAAGACTGGTCTATAACATTAAATTGGGTTGACAGCCTAATTGAAAAAATGACCCCCTACAATTTCTTATTTGAATTTATCTAGAAACATTCATATACTATCCTATTAAAAATACCTTCAATAGTAAATTTGAATTATGCGATCTTATCTATTACCATCTAGTCAAGTGTGAAAATTGAAATTTACTAATTCACTCCTGTAGAATCTTAACTCCTTATTTGATTTGCATTGGTATTATTATGTTGAGAGAGAGTGTAAAAGAAATTACATATATTTAAATGCATTTATTTTCATTTTTTTTGTCAATAAAGATGAATTTCATTCATTAGAAATAAATTACATCGATTATAATAATTGATACAAGAAAACAACAAACAAAGAATTAAGGGTACAATAACCGAGCCATACAAATGGGCACATCTTTTTAATATTCAAAATGTCCCACATATGCATGGCGATAGAAATTCTCCTATGATAATAAACCTCAACTAACCAACCAACGAGTAGATTAGATCTTATAAATAGGATAACAAAATCCCATATAAAGGATGAAAACTAAGTAAAAAAAAAAAAAAAAAAAAAAAACAACAAATACAAAAAAAATCTGTTTATTTTAAAAACTACTAAAAAAATGATACTTGATTAATCTCCATCATCTTCAAACCACTTAGATCATTGATGGTGTTGGAAATATTAAATTACAAGCCAACTTTAATGTGAGAAGTAGTAGATCTGCGACTATTGAGACCAATAGCGATGGAATTGCAGTAAATGATGGAGAGATTTAGAAGAGAGGGGAGACCTAATGTCTGTCTGTTTTCCATTAGGGTTTGAAAAAACGAGAGAGAGAGAGAGAGAGAGAGAGAGAGAGAAGATCTAGGGAAAAAAAGAAGAAGAATATTTTTAAAGTTGATGATTACATACATATTTTTCTCTTCTTTTGGCCGTAGATTCATACACACTTAACAAATAGTTCAGACAGTAAAATTACAATTTGTGCAAACAGTTTTAACAGTTTGCAAATAACTAATATTAGGTGTCCACTGCCAAAGTTTAGTGCGAATCACAACACTGAAATTGGTGGAAGCAGCAAGAAAAGCACATTAATGTGTGACACGCTGGTAGACTAACCTAAATTCATGTGCCGCGTGTTATCGGTTTAAGAGACTATTAAGCCGAAGCACCATACGCAAAGCAACAAGTTAACTTCGAGACAAGTTCGGTCCATCAAATTAAATTTAGGTAATGAGGAAGACGTAGCATAAAGTTGACTGGCATTCAAATTCACATGACATGGTAAACGAATACAGACATTTGGCAAATGTCTGGCGAAACGGACAAAGGCATGAGACGGAAAGGGCAATGGAGAGTGGAGAGGGTGTGAGAGTGGGTCCATCGGCAACACCGACCATGCAAGTTCCCATTCTCTGGGCCTATCCATTAATTATTATATAGATTCCTCCAAAGAGATGTACAGCTACTTTCGATGGATGCCTTTGCTGGGGATGTGTTGAATATCTCGTGTGAAAACTCCAAAACCAAGACGACTCCACTCTCCATGTACCATTCCCACTCGCCATCATTTTTATGGTCTTCCCCAAATTTCTACTCTCTATTCAAAGTCAAACAAGTCAATCCACGTTATGTATGCATCATCTAGCTGTGGCCTATCGTCTCTTGCGGACGTGGAGCACAAACTACCTTATCACAATTTCCTTGCGTTTCCATTTATTTTCGTCTTTATTGTACTTGCTTTTGAATTTTTTCCATAGCGACATAGTCTACACATTACGTATGCAATTTTTTTTTTTTCGTTGGCCAAATCATTACATATGGATTATATTGGATTTTTTGAGAAACTTTACGTACCATTTTGGTATTAGTTCTTATATTTATTAATAATAATAAATATATAATTTAAGAATAAAAATATTCGAACCACAAACTGAACAGTATAATTAGGTTTGAATTTAAAAAAAAAAAAAATAAATCATAATTTACTGATCAATTTGGCTCATAAAGCAAATTGAACCAAACGGTATCATGTATATCCCTGCAAATAATAATAATAATAATATAATAATAATAATAATAATAATAATAATAATAGCGGAAATAACAATAATTATAGGTTATATTCATAATAAAAGCAATATAGTAAACATTTAAGCATATGGCATGTATAGGTACAACAACAACCACAGCAGCAACAGCAGCAGCAATAATAATATTGCTAAGTGTTAAAATATAATAATACAGCGAAATGGATGTGTATCTTTGACAAATGATTTTAAATTAATGTTTTAAAATTCTTGTTTTTGAATTTATAAAAATAATGGGTATAAAAAAGAATAAAATTTAAGTTAAAAATTATAATCATTTAGGTTTTAGTAGTTTAGCAATGCACTTAGACATTTGCTTTTTGACAAATGATTTTAAAATGGTTTTCATCACAAATTAGAGGCTAAGTTAGAACTAATTCAAATAAATTAGACGTAACTTTCTTTTTTTTTTCCAACTATGGTCAAATACTGACTCCAAAATATTTAAAAACCAGCTTTCTTTAATCTTAATTAAGGATTAGTATTAAATTGACTAGGATTTAATGTGAATTGGATTAAAGGAGATAAAACTGAAAGCCAATTTCCATATCAACCATATCCCATAGAGACTATTTACATTCTTTAATTTAATACTCACTTCAAATGCCCTTCCTACCAAGATCGTATTTTCAACTTTTTTATATTAGTGAAAGTTACCAGTCAATACCTACGGCGTTGATTTTTGTAGTTTTCTTGAAAACAATCTACCGTGAGATCATCTTTATTTTCCCTTTTTTTTTTTTTATATTTTTTGATTCTGCATTTGCATGTCAATATTTTCTTTACAATTTCCCACATCAATACTTTACACAATAGCCTTTGACATGTTGGTATTATTTCTCCACGTTAATTTGTTGAGAGGGCTCTTTTTCAAATGTTATATGAACTATTTTATATGTTTCATTCATCTTGCCATATGAAATAAGAGAGGAATTGAATTTTAATATAATAAGAATGTAAGAGTCATAAAGACCAAGATTGTCAAACAATCATTCTACATCGACTCATTAAAAGGTCTATAAAATCAAAACGTAGAATCGAAACATAAAATGTTTAGTTTCTATAATCTAGTTTTGAAAAATTATAGATTTGCTTATAAAAGTGATAAAAAATTTTAAAATGTAATAATATAAATAAATTAAGATAACTTTTTGATAATAAATCTTAATTTGTAATATAATAATATAGAAAAAAATAAGAGTGAAAGAGTCAAAATTAAGTTATTTAC
Source organism: Combretum micranthum (assembly GCA_024138025.1). Classification (NCBI taxonomy): domain Eukaryota; kingdom Viridiplantae; phylum Streptophyta; class Magnoliopsida; order Myrtales; family Combretaceae; genus Combretum; species Combretum micranthum. Next base: position 28,403 of record JAMXBD010002512.1, read on the forward strand.
TATTATTTTGTTTGAAAAAAATTTATAAATGAAAAATGAACTTTTTAACTTGTCTTCCACTACTAGAAAACTAGCCTTTAGAGACAGATTTGCGACGGATTTGTGATGACATGAATTATGAATAATCTTCTAATTTTATATGCTTTTGCGACGGAATTTGCGACGGATGACACATTGATTTGCGACGAAAATATTTCCATTGCAAATTTGTCTCTGATTTTAGAGGGAAATAAATTATTGTAGCGCCAATTTTATTTATTTTTTTAATTCTGTTGCAATTTGTCTCTAAACTAAATAATTACATATATGTATATATAAATAATTATGTTTAAAATTTATTTTTAATTATACATATCTAATATAATATATATAAATGTGCATATATAATAAGGACATATTATATTTGTAAATTAATTTTGTTATATAATAACTATAATATGTATAATCATTTGTTATTTACAACTAATTATATATTTTATTTATAATATATTTAATATTACATTACATATTTATAATTATAAAGTATAAATTAAAATAGTACTTAAAACATAAATATTATATTTATATCTTATTATATATTCTTTTACATAATAACTTATATAAAAAATCAAATTATACAACTTAATAAAATAGTGTATAATAATAATATAATATGTTATATGCAAGTAATATCATAAAATACTACTTAAAAATAAAGTATATTTCAATAATAAAATATGTAAAATAAAATAATTAATAAAAAATGTAAACTTAGTATATTTAAACATCTACAAATATATAAATAATATATTATATTTTAATATATTAATAAAAAATATATATTCATATATTTATAATTTTTTATTATATATTTATTATGACTATTCATATGTTTTTTAATATAAAAAAATTTTTTATATATCTTACATAATTATATTTACGTACTAGATTTATTTAAAATATAATAACATATTTGGGGAAAAATAATATACTATGTAAAAATATAGTATTTAAGTAATAAAATATGTAATATATAATAATTAGTTAAATATATTTAAATTGGTATTATATATTATTTTATTAATATAATAATGAAAAATATATTTTTATATTGTTTATATTATATCATAATTTATTAAGTGTAACAAAAATGAAATAAAAAATAAAAAAAATTAATTAAAAATATACAATTTATTAACTTAATATAAAATATAAAATAACTATGTAAAAAGTATAATTATAATATATATCATTAAATATATATATAAATTTATATGTATAACATTATTTATATTTACATAATATATAATATTTTTTTAATAATATAATATCATATTTGGAAAAAAAATTATAATATACTACTGAAAATATTATATATTTATAATAATATATAATTTAAAATAATTATTATAAAATGTAAACATTGTATTATTAATATTATATATTATTTTAATAAAATATTAATGAAAAATCCTTAATAAATATGTAAAGTGAAATTATAAAATAAAATAAACTATAAAAGATATATAAGATGTTTATAGTTATAATATTGTAAATTGTGGTATCTCTTAAATAACAGTAGTGGAACTTTACTCATGAAGATACGAATTGGTTTATTGGTTTAGTACTTGTAAAAACTTTAATGTTAAGTGTGCTTAGTATATAGCATTCTATGATGGGTGACCTCCTGGGAAGGATAAATAAGAGGTAAATGTGTAATTTTTTAATAATTTGTCTTAGAATCAGAGACAAATTTGCGACGGAATAATTTTATTTAATATTTACTAATTGGATATTTAAAAATAACTAATTATAAAACAGAGACAAATTTGCGACAGAAATTCCATAGCAAATTTGCGACGGAAAATAAATCTGTCTCTAAAAGAATTAGCAACGATGATTTTTGAGACAGAAATTTACGACGGAAATCTGTCTCTGAAAGTCTTTAGAGACAGATTTTTTCACTTTTAGAGAAAGATTTTCACTTTCAGAGACAGAATTTTTTGTCTCTAAAGCCAAAATTTCTTGTAGTGTTCAATTCTTAATTATATAAATAAAATAAATAAGTTTTTTTTTTTTGTAAGCTTTACAACTCTTATTCAACTCAAATGGATTCTCTAGATGTAGAAGAGGGAAGTTGGGGGAAGGGGGAAAGAGATAGAGAGAGTGTGTGAAAATAAAGTTGAAATGCAATAAGAAAGGTATATAACTTTTATAGCTGATGAGCTTATAAAAACATGATTATATTTTTTATATTTTAGCTTATTTAGCTCATATATGTAAAATCGATAAACTCGATTAAAAACATAAGATTCTACTTAATTTACATGTAGACTCCTTTGAAATTGTAATATTTTACAGATCAATGATTTCATGCACGAGTCAATTTGGAAGGACCTCTTAAAAATCGTAAACTTGTAGAATTGTATGGGTAAAAACATGATTTTGACAACTATCGAAAAGACTATTACAATATTCATTTGCTATAAAAAAATAAAATAAGTAATTATTGGAGTAAAAGTAACATATCCATAATGTCACAGGACGGGAGTTTTACCCTTCAAAGAGTTTTTGTACAATGCTCGATCATCTCTCCAAGCATCGTTTGTTGTTAATCTAGATGATGAGTCAGCCTAATATTCCTTCACTTTCCAGGTCAGTTCCGAGTCCCACATTCTCATCTCTTGGCTTTGTCATGATCCTCAATATGTTTGGGAGGTTTAACTATACGAACTGGTTTCAGCCTGCCTTGGCCTCATCAGGAGAACAGCATCAACTCCCAACCAATTTGTCCACGGGAAGCTAGACCCTCCTTTAGAGACAACCCACACCACGAACAAACTTTCTGCTGATGACACTCATAACTTGACATGCCAAAGCTAAACACCCCCATAAAAGTCCTCAACTCTCGGACCGTGACACTCTCCTCTACGTAAATTCATGACGTCCTTGTCATGAGGCAAATTTGATGCAGCCACTACCCACTCTCAAACTCTCATCCCTTCTCCACACCTGTTGTCAACACACCCAATATCATCTCACCAGGACTTCGGGCTTCCATAGGCTTCCTCTCGCCCTCACCCATTCATCCATTCTCCGAGATCGCCTCTTGTTGAGTTGCCCAACAATAGGGTTTGAGCATAAGATCTTGCTTCAATCCCAACTCGCGACACAACTGCTCTCTAGCAACGATGTCCTCACTCTGGTAGTCGCTCCTCTTGAGCTTCATCCACACGAGCTGAATTGACAATAAGATAAGGGAAAATCCTTGTCTCCACGACTTATGACATAACTGCCCTCTGACAATAATGTCTTCTCTCTGGTGGTTGCTCCTCTTGAGCTTCGCCCATACGAAACGCATCGACAACAAGAATTACCCACTCATCAAGAACTTTGGGTAGCATCTAAGTGGTCATATGAAGTTGAAAACTTTGGCTCTGATATCATTTGTCATGGGATGGGAGTTTCACCCTTCAAAGAGTTCCCGTATGGCGCTCGACCATCCCTTCAAGCATCTTTTGTTATTAATCTGGATGGCAAGCCAGCTTAATCTTCCTTGACTTCGCAGGTCAGTTCCGAGCCCCACATTCTCATAAGGAGCGCCATCTCGCTTTGCCACGATCCTCTATTGTTTGGGAGGTTCAACTATATGAATTGGTTTCGGCCTGCCTTGGCCTTATCAGGCGAGTGGCATCAACTCCTAACCAGTTTATCCATGGGAGGCTAGACCCGCCTTCAGAGACAACCCATACCACGAACAAACCTTCTGCTGATGCTACTTATAACTCGACATGCCCAAGCTAAACACCCCCATAAAGTCCTCAACTCTTGGACCGTGACACATAATGCCCCATGTCTTTATTACAAAGATATAATAATTATATAGTATGTATATTTCAAGATAAGATTATTTATGACAAATGTTGAAAATAAACTATTAAATGACAAATTGTATATGTTAGAATATGAATAACATTCTTTATTATGCGTAATAACAATTTATTATAAATTGTCATTTTCCAAACTAAATATGATGATAACAATTTTACGTGAAACAAAGATAATTGATAGCTACTCTCTTCAGGTGAACAAGTTGATAGTTGTTGTATCCTCTATGTATTCTTTTATTTTTCTCTGCCATTCAAGTGCTTGTCTACACAATCTTTCCATTACCGTCCATTCTTTCAATGGCAGCATGACTGTTAGTATCTAACGCTATGGGTCGAGTTCGTGAAATACAAATGGGTTTTAATTAATTATTTCATATTCTCTTAAACTTTCAATTGCTCTGTATGCATGAGCTTATGTGGGGTTTTGTGTGCAAAGCCGAGACTGAACAGGAACCGCATCCAGCACTGTGGATTACCTTAGATTAGAAGCTTGGGTTTTGATTTCGTGAAGTGAAAACACTTAAAATTTGATTACAATTTTGGTGAGGTAAATAGAATGAATAGCTTGACCCATGAATATTGTCATTTTTATGAAAGGTTCGTGTAAAAGAAAATAATGAAAAACCTTCCTTGCAGTTGCCGCCAATGGGTTTTATTCTTTTCTTGTCAAGACAAAAGGCAGAGCTTTTGTGGCTTGTGGGTTAACTTTGAAGCAAAAACTTCTGTATTAATTTGCTTTGATGGATGGTATTGAAATCTTTTTCTTATTAAAATGAGAACTCTTTTAAAACTCCCACTTTACAATGCCAACTTCATATTGACACTTGTCATTTTCATGGCTTCTTTACATTGTTACCGATTGATCAGTATGGTTTAAGCATTCCATAAAATACGGAAATTTTGTCACATAGGATGCTTTCATCAACCGAACATCGCACTAAATGGCTGGGTCAGGTTTCTCTAGGTGGTGGCAAGGTTGGGCCTATATCAGTGGTGAATGGTTCACCACTCTTTTGTTGGTGGTAGGGCTGGATCAAGTCACATGCTGGTGGTGGTGGTGGTGGTCCACCGTTTACATCTGTAATGGAAGTGGCCCATAATGTTGGTTCCTTGAATCAAGAGTGGTGGTTCACAATTTTTTGGAATATGTAAAGATATTTTTTTTTCCCCTTGATCACCTAGCGACAAATGTTCATTTCTAGAATTGTGAGATAGTTCTATTTCTGTTAAATTGTAATGGAATTGTATGGGTGTACATTGAAGTGGGACTAAAAAAGCCAGTGCAGAGTACTTTGTCAAGTTGCTAGAGATGTAGACTTGTATGGTATATTAGCGATGGTGGACCATACGCCTCTCGGTTCAGTCCTTTTTAACCACAGAAGGCAAGACTTAACACAGGAAAAATGTGGTCATTTTTGCATGGATCATATGTATTATGGCGGATAATCATTGACTTGACTAAACTAAGCCGAATATGGACGGGTATGTACTTGTCCCGAATCGCCAACGCGATGGTATTGGTGGCGCCGGCCAAATCAATTATCGGACTTCTGTTGATCATATTATTAAAATAAAACCTGCGTTTTATTGCGGCACGTTGTTGTTTGTCGCAATGGCGTGACGAATTAACAACGTCTCTTGGGTTTAGTCTGTCTTTCGTCATCTAAAGCGGATGGCTTAGAAAAATCTTAATAAGGATAGAACAGCGGTAGAAGTGCCAAAGTATTAGTTTTTCAATTTTAATGCCAAAACTTTAAATTTCTTTATTTTACAGTCTTAAAGTAAAAAAAAAAAGAACAAGATTTGATGAGATGATAAATAGCAAAAGAAAGAAACTAAGACATTGCTACATAAATTAATTAATAATCATAAAAAAGAAATAGGTATAGAGTTCAAAACTACTTTGAGCTCAAAGGATCCTTAATGTGCATATTATTAGAGATTATATAATTTAGTAGACAATTCTAATTAAAAGATTGTAGTACTTGAGATCATTATAAATTATAATAGTTATTGGATATTTCAGATGATACAATGTTTGTGAAAAATTCAATATTGTATAGAAAAAAGTTATGTATAAATAAAGTTCAAGATGTTGATCCTTTCTTTTCTCTCTTTTTTTTCATATTTTTATTTCTTTCTCTTTTAATTAATTAATTTATATATATATATATATATTTCTTTGATAGTTATTCTTTTTGCAATACATAAAGGAAAATAATGAAAATAAGGATAAAAAATTAAAAATAAGAATTAGCTAGGTGGATAGTTGAGTTGTTAGTGCTAACAATTTGAGATTTGACCCATGAATCCGAACATGATACAACACAGTTGTAAGAGGGTTGGTGAAAGTAAAAATTGATAAGAATAATAAACATGTCAAATCTAAACATGACACGAATTTAAATGTGGTCGCATCTTTTAGGATTACTGTTTTGTATTTTTAATTTGTTACAACAAAATTACAACATGACAAAATTGTCAACATAGAACAAACTATAGAGATAATTTCTTGTTTATTAACTCATTTGGAAAAAAATTACACATATACAAATTAAATAATACCAATGTTATATCACATTTCTAATATGCGATATTTAATTTACATGGGTACTGCATGGTAGCAATTTCATATAGATTTAGCATTATTGCAATGTGAAAGTGCAATATTCTTGTGATAAGAGCATTATAATACAACTGGAAAGTTTTTTTTTTTCCTAATAAGGGCTTAGGGAAAAATAAGAAAATTGACATCACAAGTTATTGACGTTCGCTACCAAAAAAGAAAAGAAAAGAAATTTTTACACATTACAGTAGGTAGAAAGGTATTTCAATAAAGGCTTAGGGAAAAACAATAAAAATGACATAATAAGTCATCGACATCCACAAGAAAAGTAAACGGCTTTCAGCTCATTACAATAGGTGGAGTCATTGTCAAGCTCAATTCTTGTTGCCTTTATTTTGTAATCTCATGTGTATTGCTCTATAAAAATGCAATATCACTATTGTTAACAGTTTTGCCAATACATTGCTATATCGCATTACTAACATGTAATACATGTAAAATTTGTTGTATTGTGACTGTCAGATGCGATACAATATTGGTATTTTAGTAATTTTTTTTTACTTAATTTGTACTTTTGTAATTTTTTTAAGGATGATAGATATGTGTTTCACCCCAAATTATATATGTATAGCATATTATAAATTATATATAGATTATGCACATAACATATATAAAATGCAGATCTTATTTGACAAATAAATTATATATTATTATTTTTGCCAAAGAAAATTATAATGTATATACAAAAGTACAATCGATTTATTTTGGTACATATATAGCATATATACATACATATACACAAGATGTATACCACATAGAATGTAAACCAGACATCTACAACAAATATATGTATTGATATAACACACTCAAATTATAAAATCTATAAGTTATAAATTCATATCTATATGTTATATAAAGATTATGCATATAACATATTATACAAAATCCTATGTTAAAATAGATATTGCATAAAGAACATTTATAAAGTAGGTAGATTACATATAATATATAAATATAACTCATAGGACACATATAAAGTATGCATTAATATGATGTATATCGTATAGATATATAGCATAATCTCTCTCTCTCTTCTCTATATATATATATGTATATCACATGACAAATATCTATAAGATATATTTATAATAAATATATCTTATATGCTTATCCATACATAAATTGTATAATGTATATATAAATATACAATTGCTTTATTTGGCATATATATATAGCATATGTACATAGATATACACAGATATATAACATACATAATGTAAACTAAATATCTACAACAAATATATGTGTAACATCTTAAACTTCAGAGCACTTACAACCTATCACGTGTCCATACAAATATGGACACACAAAGACATTTACTAATAACCACAATAAAAGCCATAATACCACCAATACACATATGATAAGTACTCTATGTCCATAATCATGACATAATTACTTCATTGGCACTGTCATGCCCCGGAGGTACCCTAACGTGGCTGTCTGCATATAATATTAAAGCTAATGAACGAAACCTTAGTCATGCAGGAGCTTTGATATCACATGCAAGGTGTGCTTCCAAGATAGTAAAAGACTCACAAGGGTATTACATTTAAATAGATAATAAAAGCAAGCAAGAACTTATATAAATAAACATAAGATTTTCATAATAATATCCTTACATCATCTTAGGGGTATTCCCCCGCTTTAGAAGTCTTTCCAAAATAATAACGACTATAACATAAGCCTACTATAGAGATTTTCCTACAAGCCTATGTTCAAAACTTAAATACATAAAGCTTCTCCCAAAAACTCCTAGTAACTTAAACTCGTACCTAGCATACGGGGCTCCTTGGGGCTAACCAAAGATAATCGTACTGTAACAAAAAGCTATAAGGGTATAAGCAAAACTAGCTTAGTGAGATAATTCAATCTACAAGACATTTCCATAATTCAAACAAGTATTTAATCAAGCATATGAGAATGCACCAATCATATGAACAAACAAAATACACATGATTAACCGGAAATCAAGTATAGCATGGATTTTTACGCCCTCCATGTCGAGGGTTGGGAGGTTACAGGCCCATACGACCATCAATATTTGCAGATTTACCGGCTCCTGCTTGTCCTGTAGAATTTTCGGCTCCTACTAGCCCATGTAGACTTTCCGGCTCCTACCAGCCACCAGTACCATTTCCTCATTTCCCCACACAAAGAATAGTAGTGAAACAAATATAACTCATAAGTATGATATACATGAATTAATTTCAATATAAATTTAACCAAAAATGTTTAGTTCAAGTTGAAGGCGATCAACACAATTTTCATCATATCAATACAAGAATCATAATTTATTTATCAAACCATCTTTCGATATTCTTAACTTGTATTAAATCAATCATAATTCCAACTCACACAATATTTATTCATTATATCTTTTTCTTAATTGCTAGTGCTACTACTTACACTCACAAAACAAGGAAATGTAACTTAAGTCAAGAATTAACTCACTCCATGTCGGTAGATCCTAATCGAAGTAATCCTCCGGCAAAGTGATCTCGAGTCCTTCTCCACCTAAACAAGATGAAATACCCAAAATGAGTCTTTCATGAAGTTTCTATTCTTGAAGATTCTAAACTTTTCTTAAAATCGCGGTAAAATCGTATAAGAGGAATTTCCAACTTAAAATGGTCATAACTTGCTCATTTTAACTCAGAATTTCGCATATAATATATCGTTTTCTACATATTCGAAAAGATTTATCTATTTATAAACTTATTTTCATCAAACTAAGTCGTTTGGGTTCCTAAAAAGTGGCGGACAGATTCACCATGAATTTTTGTAAACTTGTTTTTCTTCTTTTATCCAAAGCTCATTTGAAGAGATAGGTAATATAATAGCTTATAAAAACTTTTGGAGGTTTATTCATATATTTATTGACTCATAACAAATGTATGAAGTTAATGAAGTTTTCTCAAATTATGAAAAAGTAAAGTCTTTAAAGATTTTGAAACTTGAGAACTTTTGAAATATTCATTTGCTTTGAAAATATCTTAAGTTATTTATAATGAGTATTTCTTTTCTTTTCCTAAATTTTATTTTCTTAATCTCCTTAAATTCCTAAGGAATTATTTTTATTTCCTAAACTTAGCTTCCAACACTTTTTGAAAGTAATAACACTTCTATATTTAGAAAAATAATTTCTTGATTTCTTGAGATAATTTTATTTTAATAAAAAGAATTTCTATCATTTGAAGAAAAAGTGAAGTTGTTGTAAAATCTTTGTTTACTTCAAAAAGTCTTTTCTTTGTCATGTATGTTTATAAATTCCTCATGAACTCCTCTAAGTTTGTTAAGATGACTTCTTAGTTTTTAGAAAAGTTTACTTCCTACTTTTATTTCTAGAAAAGAATCTTTATTTTAAGAAAACATTTCCTCATTTTATTTTATTGAGATAAAACCATTATGTTCATGCATGAATATGAATCATAAAGCTATGAAAATATAAAGCAACACAATAACTTGAAAGAATAAGCTAATAAGAAAATAAATCAAGTATTGGAACCTTGGCTTCATCAAGGTATCCCGGGACTAAGAAAAGACTAGTCCCAAAAGAAAAAGAAAATGTTTTGACTTGATGAGGACAAGTCTAAGACTAGAAAGACTAGTCTTAAAAATAACATGAAAGTAAATAGATTGCAAGGAAAGTAAATAAATTGCAAAACAAATGAGCTTATATGCTCTAAAATATATATAGTTATATAGATATACTAGATAGTTATGAACGTAAAAACAACATAAGGAAAGTAGATTATGAACAAAAACAAAGTATGAACCTATTGTTGCTTTCTTAACCTTCATGGTTTTAGAAAACACACACTAAGCTCATACTAAGTAAATGAACATATGGAAGTCTTGAAGAACATTTACCTAAAAGAACTACACTTGAGAGAGCTTCTTGAGAGGAATTTCTTGGAGAGATTTTTGTAGAGTAATTTTAGTAGAAGAGAAGTGTGAAAGAAGTGGAAGTAAGAGGGCGTATTTATAGGAAAATGTGGGAGATAATTTGTGTTAATTAAATAAATTAAAATTAAAACAATTTGGAGAGAATGAGGGAGGGGCCGACGCATTTTGAGAGGAGAGAGGGAGTGAAATATATTTTTTTTTTTTTGTCTTTTGATTAATTAAAAGTAAGATATGAAAGATGTGAAGTTGTATTGGAAATGAAAATATGTAAGAAATAAGTGTATCGGTTGTAAGAAAAAGTAGAGATAGATAAATAGTATAGAATAGTAGTAAATAGTGTAATGTAAAGCAGACATGACAATTTAAGTACCGATAGTAAGAAAATACATGTATAAATGCAATATCTGATATTTTTAGCTATCGAAAAATTATGAAATTGATATTTTTGAAAATCTTATATTTTTACTAGTCTAACGGTATATTCGGAATATTTTTACTACTCCGAGCTCTGGGATACGTTTTTCAAGAACTGTGTCCGATCGAGTTTAAAACGAGTCGCGGTTTTACTAAACTGATCTTTTTAAACTTCCTTGGATAATTACAAACTATTCTACTCACTAAACTCTTTCTTACTTTCTTAAGGTTTCTTAAACAGGAATGCCGGACTTAAGCGGTTACGGTAAACTAGGGTTTTGTTGACTTTAGAAATCCGGTTGACTTCTAATTAGGGTTTAAGCTTTAATTTGAATCCAAAACTTCAGGGTTTTATAGGCACCACCCTAGACACTCTTAAATCCTACATAGCATAAATAGGGGATGGCTCATGTGGTCTATCCAAACACATACTATTACAAACCAACAACTACATCTATACTTGATCACATTATCTTAAACACAAGAACAATTATAACAAAACATAGCAGGACCTTCCATCTCTTATAGCCCAACAAACCATTACTAATAGTCTGCTGGGTAATCCCTGTCACTAATGCCCTCCCCATAGTCTACGATAACATCATATCCAATTAAATCAAAAGCCATGAGAGTTTCATCCATACCTGAAAAAGAAGAAAGGTAAACTGAAGCCCAGCATGGTACACCGTATGCACACACACATGATTCAACAAGCCTTTACTAACAATCTACTGGGTAATCCTTGTCACTAATGTCCTCTCCATAGTCCATAATAACATCATATTATGTTAAATGAAAAACCACAGAAGTTTCATTTGTACCTAAAAAAGAAGAAGGGTGAGCCGAAGCCTAGTATGCTATACCACAAGCACACACACATGATTCGACAAGCACATATTAGCATACAGACCTAACAATAATACTACAACCAATGTTTTATTATCTTTGATTTAAGTTGTGCAATCAATATAGTGATAACTCAATATCCCATCACCTATATATATATATATATATTTGTTGGTTACTAGTTAGCCACCAATTGCCATGGCAACGACAAACCATAAATTTACCTAGATCATTTCATTGTGCAACTCTACCTATTACCTGTAGCTACACACAAGCAATACACACGTCATTAATGTCGAATAGTCATTAAGTTAGTTTTAGTTTCTATCCTAAACAAGCACAAACATACACTTAGTATACATGTACTTGAATACTTCATCTGTTCCAAGGACTAAAAGTCTACCACTATTGTTGTTTTCAAGGCTTTAGAATCCACTTCAATCTTAGAACAAAAGACTAGAATAAGTTTGTTAGCTTTTAGAGAAGTGAAACATGATTTTTAGAGAAATTGTGAGAAACACGACCTAATATGGAAGGTCATGTTCCTTTGAAATTCCATATTTGTCAACAATACAGAAAGAAACACAACTTAATAAGGAAGGTCATGTATAGGTAGTAACCCGCAAGATTTCACATTTTCACGTTTCTGAAGGGTACACGACCTAGTATATAGGGTCATGTATTGGTCATAACTTCCAAGAAACCTTGTTTTCTTACATTCTCTCCTTGTTTTCATTCTAAAGCGTTGTCTACATTTTGCATCCATTACTAATGCTCTCACACCATTTTTAACCCATTATTCATACACTTCTCCATGCAAGAACAGTTAAATGATTATAAACAATAAAAGAATCCTTTACCTCTCTTATATTCTTCTATTTCTCTTCTATACTTTAATATCTCTTATATCTAAACACTAACACTCCTTGCTTTCCAAGATTTCTCTAGAAGTCTCACTTATGATCATCATTTCCACCATTGAGTCGCATTGTTAGTGATAGAAATCTTTGCATCTTGTTATCACTTGTTTGATTCATTAAGCAGGTAGGAAATTCTTGGGAAAGACAATTACTTACCTTTAGATTGGGTGATGTTTCCCTAAAATATGTAGAGAATGGTTAGGAGGAAGAGGGAGTTGTTGGATTGTTAAAGATAAAAACAAGACATAAGTAGTTTCTTTCTACCATTTAAGCATTTCTAACCATTGTTTTTTTTTTTTTTAGGATATGGTGGTTGGACTGATTTATCCACTTTATGCAAATAGAAATTACATTTATGCCCCTCTTTATAATTATTTTATTTGGGGTATTTCATTCTCTACCCCGTAAAAGAATTTTCATCCTCTAAAGTTTCCTTAATCATCATGAACACCAATGCCTCTTCCATTCATTTTTTAATTCCTTGAGTTACTCTGTTTAGTTTTGAGTCCATTGTAGCTTAAGGTATTACATTTGCTTGTTTGTTGGGAAAAGACTCCTCAGTACCCCTAACCTTGATACATTTTCAACTTAGATATAACTCAATTAAACGTTCAATATTCCATAAATAGTTACTTGATTTAGTTGGTAAATACTTGCTTAACATCTTTAATGACATGTAATTTGCATTCCAACTTAGTTTAGTGGTAAAGCCACTCATATCGCATAAGTAATTACCTATCTTGTAAACCCCCAAATTTTTGGAATCGGTCTAGCCTAAAACTCTAATCTGGAAGTCAATCGGAACTCTAAAGTCAACAAAACCCGAGTTAGACGTAATAACTTAAGTCCGGCAATCCTGAATAAGCACCTCGGAGAAAATAAAGTAGTCTAGAATGTAGAATAGTGCGTAATTACCTGAAAGCTTAAAAAGATCAGATTAGTAAAACTGCAAATCGTCTTGAACTCGATCAGACACAGTTCTTAAAAAACGTGTCCCGGGGCTCAGAATAGTAAAAATATTCCGAATATACCATTAGACTCATAAAAATATAAGATTTTCAAAAATATCAGTTTTATAATTTTTCGGTAAGTAAAAATAATAGATATCGCAATATACGCGTATTTTCTTACTACTGATACTTTATTAGTTATATCTACTTTACATTACACTATTCATTACTATTCTACACCCTATTCTTTCATCTCTACTTTTTCTTACTCCTACTCTTACAAACACCATAACCTATAACCTTTACTTTTTACCTTTCCTATAACTTTATTTCACATCTACCTTACTTATTACTTCATTTAATCTACAAAATACAAAACAAAACACACTCTCTCCTCCTCTATTCTACATGGCCGACACCACCCACCACCCCCCCCCCCCCCCCCCCCCAACCTAAATGCATTTTCCTCAATTTGTTTCAATTTTTTTTATTTTAATCACACAAAAATTCACTCCTCATTTCCTATAATACCCCATCCTCTTTCACTTCTTTTACATTTACTACCTACAAATTCTCTACAAAAACTCTCTCAAATTCTTCTCTCAAAACTCCCTCCAAATATCCTCCCAAACTCTCTCAAAATAATCACAAAACCACTTTCTACCTACAACAAAAACCCATAACCACAAAACACTACCAAAGTCTTCTTTAGGTAAACTTTTCCTATTATTTTCTTCTTCTCATGTCATGTAACTTTACATAACCATGGTGTGAGTTTCCAAACTAAGTGTTATGGAAGCAACACTATGTTCATGTATTGTTCTTGTTCATGAAAAATCTATTTATGTTTATGTTGTTATTTTGTTTATATTATTGTTATTATATCTAAGTATTATTATCTATACATATATACATATTCTTTAGAGCATATAAGCTCACTTGTAATTTATTTATTTTCATGCAATTTATTTATTTATTTATTCCATTGCAATTTATTTATTCCTTGTTATTTTAAGATTAGTCTCTAGTCTTAGACTTGTCCTCATCAAGTCAAAACAAAATTTTCCTTATTTTATTTTATTTTTATTTTGGGACTAGTCTATTTCTTAATTCCAAGGGCCTTGAAAAAGCTAAGACTCCCAATACTTGACTTTAATATTTATGTTATTTTTGTTTGCTATTATTTCTCATAAATCATGATCATTTAAATTGTTGTCCAAAATTTCAAGTTCTAAAAATAATTGACAAAAGGAGATTTTACCACTTAGAGATAAGTTTATATGAAGTATAAAATCTATGATTTAACAAAAATAACGTCATTCTTTTCAAGTTGCAAAAGAACCCACTACAATTTTAGAAACTATTTTGTTTTGAAAAGCTTTTAAAATCATTTATTATCCCACTTTGTTTTTCAAAGAAAAAGATTTTTGGTACAAAAATAATTTCTATGAAAAACATAACATAAGGAAAGGATGGGAAATTTTCAATTAAAGATCTTTTCAAACAAATGGACAAAGAAAAATTGTATAGAAAATAAATAGGAAACATAACACCAAATGAAGAGAATTTAGGAAAGAAGAAAATTACTTTTCAAAAAAGGTCATCTCGAAAAACAATAAGTCAAACATAAAGTGATTCTTTGAAAAAACAAAATATTCATTTAAAAGATTTACAAAAAAATAAATTCTTGTAAACTATAGATTTCTAAAACACCAAATTGTCATTGTTTTACTCAAAGAAACATGAATGGACAACAAGCACTTGAGCATGAATAAATATGAGCTATGTAGTTATAAAAGAGAATTTTTAACTATATAGATAACTAAGTATTTATCAAACAAATTTTGAATGATTGAACCAAAATTGTTTTTGAGTTAGAAAATTAGTGGTGAATTTTATCGCCACTGTTTGGGGCCTAAATGGTTTAGTTTGACAAAAATAGTTTTAGAAATAAATAGATCTTTTCGAGTAGGTAGAAATTGATATATTAATGCGCAATTCCTAGTTAAAATGACCAAGTTATGGCCTGGAATTCTCTTTATACGAACTTTAAATTCATGACATTGTTTTGTCAAAATTCAAGAAAATCATCAAGAAATACTCATCTTGGGTATTTTCTTTGGTTAGGTGATTCCGAGGAAGAATACCTATATCCCGAAGACTATTTGATTAAGTGGAGTATGTGACGACTCATTCGCTAGAGAAATTGTCGTCATGGCATTGTGAGTTTATTTCCTTAAAATGCTTTACTTGTATGTGCTTGTAATTTAGTTGCATTAGAATTGAGAAAAGACAAATGGATATGTTTGTAAAGATAATTCTTTGAAGAAATCCTAAGAATATCGAGGCTGGAATTGATTTAATGTTTGTTTTAGTATAACACTTGATTTGTATGAAATTCTTTGATCATCTTAAACCTGATAATAATAATATTATGATATCATAAATAAATGAGTTCATGCATATCATGAAACGAATCACATTGCATTGGGTTATTATCCTTGGGTGAGAAGGATTGTAGCTTGGGTTGAAAGCAACACTTGGCAGAGTGACCAAAAGCGATTGCTTGGCGACATTAAGGAAATGCTTAGCGGAAGATCCAAAAGCAAGGCTCAATTCAAGTAGACTTCATATGCTTGGCGATATTGGTTGAAAGCATAAATCTTTTTAATTAAAACTACTTGTTTTGAGGTTATGTATCACCAAACCCCGAATGGAGGGCGTAAATCCATTCAACATATAGTTCTCGGAAAACTATATGCTTTGTTTGCCCATGTGTATATTGCATTCCATTTGTTTGATTAAACAACTTGTTTGAAATTTTGTTACAAGAAGTTATTTATGGAAATAGTTCTCACTAAGCCTATGAGCTTATACCCCTATTGTAAGCCCCTGAAAATTTTAGTAAATAATTCTAAGATAAACTTCGAAAATAAACCCTAAAAATCACTCCGAATTAAAACCGAACTTCGATAAGTCCTAAATCCCGAACAAATCGAGAAATTTCCGAATCGTGAGAAAAATAAGAATCCTTAAAAAATAAAATAGGGACTCAAAATACTTCAATTCCAAAACACTACACACGACAAATTCTATATTTAACTCCAACTTATAAAATCGGGTTAATATAGAGCCCAAAAACAAATTATTAAAAAGTAAATAATGATTAACCTTCGGAAAAAAACTCAATCCAAAGAATTTTGAAAAGGTTGAGAGATATTAAATACTTATAAAAATCAAACTTAAAATAAATTTCTCAAATTAGATATGTTGTATAAATATAAAATATCAGTTTCCAAATTGGCAAAGGTATTAATGGAAAGTCAAATGGAAAACCTAAGTCCACAAACTCCCAAGAAACCCGTAGCCTAGATCCGGTAATCCCATATTCCTAAACCAAGAGTCGAAATAAGAGAAAAATGAGTAGTTGGTTCATATTAAGTCTAAGATGCTCTAAAAGATGAGATTAACGAATTTTCAATCTATTCCAACTCGGTCAGGTACAAACCTCGAAAAGAGTGCCTCAAGATTCGAAATATTAAAAATATATATATATATGTTATTAATGCCGTTAGATTCATATTTTTATAAGGATCTCTAAAATATTAGTTTTATAAATTCTCGATAACTAGAATTTCCTGATTTTGCGATTTTATTTGTATTTCATTACTACGGTAATTAGCTAGTCATTTGGTACTATTATTATTATTCATTACATAATTTTATTATTCTTATAATGTATACCCTGGTTTCCTAGTAATTGAATAAACTTCAGAAACCGGAGAACGAAACCCTAAATCAGTCTAGTTCAAGCTTAGTGAGAGAAGCTTAGAACCCTAAATCCGGCTTTCCTTCTGTTTCATAACAAAATAAATTTATAAAATAAATCAATGTGAATTATTGTTTTAAGGTATCTTCCAAACCTTAGAAAGTTATAATTTCGGAAAAATTTCCATTCGGCCTTCTGAGCTCAATTACGAAAAAAGAGCCCGGGATCACAAACTTAGAAAAATATTCCATAATATCATTAGAATCGAAATTTTATAAGGATTTCAAAAATATAAGTTTTATAATTTTCGGGCTATAAAAATTACAGTTATATCCTTTTTCTCGTATTTTCTTTACTACCGGTAAAGTAGATGTTTGTCTACTATTTACACTATTCACAAGTACAACCTACACTACACACTACCCATACCCTATTCTTACATCCTTACAACTACTCATTACATTTTCTTTTCCAAGAAATTTTGTTTCTTATTAAATTATTACATATATTACAGTTTATTACTTAAATTACAAATTCAAACAAAACAAATTCACTCCCTCTCTTTTCCCTCAGGTAGCCGGCGCACCCCTTCCCCATTTCCCCTCTATTTTGTTTTATTTTTACTTCTTTTATTTCAATTAAACCCTAATTCCTTTAATATATAAGCTCATTTTCTCTCTCTCTCCTTATTTTTACTCATTCAAAATTTTAGAAAGAAGCAAAACTCTCCCTCTCCTTCCTCTTTGTGCCGTGACACTACACACACACATACACACTCACTCACAAGTCCATTTCTTCTTCATTTCATCTCCAAACCTCTCTCTAGGTGATGATTTCTAGCCTTCCTACTATATGATCTTGTAATGGCAAGACTTTTCTTGTGTGCTTTCCACCTTAAATCTCAATGAGCAAATGTTAGAGATGAGAAAACACTAATACAAGAATATCAAGCCATCACAAGAAGTAGATCTTGTGTTTAATGAGTTTTTTTTGAAGTAATACTATGTTCGTACATATAAAAGTAGAGATCTTGCATGAAAAGTTTATGTTCATGTCTTTAGACTCATGTTCATGCACTATAAGTTGTAGATCTAGTGTTTAGACATTCATATTTTTCTTGACATTTATGTTCATATGAATATTTTGTATTTTTATGCATTAATGATCATAAAAGCTTAGTCTTGTATGTATAAATGTGTTAGATGATAGATCTTTATGAATATAGGTCAAGGAACTTGAAAAGAAAAGATTTTTGTTAGAAAAGTTAAAAGGAAAAATTCGGATGATTTTTGAAACTCATTTTGAAAACCCTTGAAACACTTTGAAACTCATATTTTACATGAAAAATGAAAGGTATATGTAATAGGTATCTCTAAGGAATGATTTTTACAAGTTGAAATGAGTTTAGGCATGAGTAATGTGTGAAACAAGTAGTGCGATTAAGATGGAAAATTTTCAGTTAGTGATCAAATTGTTAAATTCGTAATTTGAAGTGATGCTTACATAAACACCTAGTATTCTAGCTCAATTGCAAGTTTTATGTTTAAATGAAGTCCTTAGAATAGATATAGTAAAGCTTCAAATTTTGAGGCATTAAACTAGTTTTCTCATAGGAAACATGTAAGAAATGAAAATTTCCAAAATTCGGATTTTTGTGAAAGCTTGTTTAAAAACATAATTGCAAGGTGAAAAATGTGAATTTCTATGTAGAAATGAAGGTCTTGGATAGTATAGATGATAAAGACTCATTTTTCTTATTTAGATAACAAGTAAATTTTAAGAATAAAATCCTAAAACACTAGGAGATGCAAAATTGGAAAAATTGATTTTTAAGAAATGACTATTGTAGAGTCTTGTAATAATTAGGAGTTCTTAAAAGTTTCATTATCAAAAACCATCAAGACCATGCATATATTGAACTCATTACATGTCATTCATAGTAGGAATTCATTCATATTCCATCTATACATGAATCATCGACTAGGAACATTGTGATTAAGTGCAAAACAATTTTTCGGAAATGGGAAAGTTACAGAACAGATCTGATCCCTCTTTTCAGTGACCTAAATGTTTTCAAAACTTAGAATTAATAATAGAAATAGATAGATCTTTCGAAGTAGATAGAGATCGATATAAAATTTGCGAATTCGAGTTAAAATGACCAAGTTATGGCCGTTTTAAGTTGGAGCTTCCGCAAATAGCGAGAATCACGATTTTGTTTAGTTTTGATGTATAGTTTGAACTAGTTAAGTGATGAGATTCTCATTAGGTTATTCTTATTTGGTAGGTGATCCCGAGAACGACGATACCCTACAACCGACTATTATTACTAAGAGACCGACGTACATGGCCGAGTGAGTATCACTTCCGATTTCAATTATTGCTTGTGATTGTAATAATAGTTGCACTAGCTGCTAAGTAAAGATAAAAGAATGATTATGCATGATGGGGTTATTGGGAATTATAATTGTCTGCTGTTGCTATGTGAAGTTGAACTTAAAGAATATCGAAGCCGGGTGATAAGTTATTGCTTGTATAGAGAGGAGCTAGAATTGATTGTCTGCGAATATTGCTTGGTCACCTAAAAAAATTGGATTAATCAATTATTAGACATTCAATATAAATTCAATTCATTCATATCATGATGGGGATGGAGCATTAGCATTTGTTGGTTTTTCGTGATCCATAAAACGAATATGTTGGTTAATCGTGATCCATAAAACGAATATGTTGGTTAATCGTGAACCATAAAACGAATATGTTGGTTAATCGTGATCCATAAAATGAATATTGGTTAATCGTGATACATAAAACGAATTAATGTTCAGTTGACCGTGAGCTTAAACGGCGTCGTACCGCAAGATTCGTTAATCTGCTAACCCGGGATGGAGGGCGCAAGTCCATCCACATATGATTTCCGGCTGATCATATGTTTGCTAAGTTAACTTATTTGATGCATTTCACTTGATTGAGTAATCACTTGCTTGAATGTTATGTCTTAATTGCAATATAGAAGTGTTCACTCACTAAGCTAGTATAGCTTATACCCCAATAGTTTCCTATTGCAGTATGAATACTTATGGCTATCCCCGAGGAGCCGAGAACATCAGGTACAGATCTTAGATATTGAAGCGCATTTGGTTGACCCTGGGATATAAAAGTAGTCGTGGACTTCCAATCTTGTCTCCTAAATTATTGTTGAAGAATAATACAAGGGATTTTGTGAGCCTGAGATCTCTTGATGATGTTAACGGGGGTATGCCCCCTAGTTTATGTAATAGAATAGTTCTATATTAGACGATTATGATTTATATTCTTGTTGCTATGTATGTCTCCTTAAACTACTACGAAGCAAAGCATAGTCGATGTATGTTGAGAGTGAGCCTTACACCCAATGTTCAAACTCATGGGAAGACTAAGGTTGCCTTACTTGAGTTTAAACATTGAGTGTAGCGGACTGTCACGTGTAGGGTACTCTTTGGGGCGTGACACCTATAGATATCTTTTGCAGTTCCCTTATCTGTGGTTGAGGCCACGAGGATCCTGCAGTCAGGTACTCTCTTTTAAATAAGGAATTCCTAGATGAAGTTTAGTGTTGGATAAGATCTACAAATATTCTTGTAATAGATTAGTGAACAAGGGAAATGTCTCTAAGTTTGTAAGATCATTGTTATAAGTAAATGAATATTATGAATCCTCTTTTCTTAATATGTTATTATATCTTCTTAAGCTTCATAATTCCATGTATGATCCTCTAAATTTGTGAAAGCACGTCTTACACTTAATATCAAAGCTTTTGGGAGTGGCTAAGGTTATCATACTTAAGCTTTAATATTGAGTGTGACGGACTGTAACGTTTAGGGTACCCCTTGGGGTGTGACAGATCTTATAGTCACACTTCTCACGATAATATGATTCGAATTCCTAAATTTGCAAGATTGTTGCTTCTTATCCATTTAATCCTCCCGATAACTTTAAGTTATAACATTCACCTACCATATATTGAGTCCCAAAACATTCAATAACCTACCACACCACCATTAATATACTTTCTCAACTTTTAGATTCTTTCCTTCCAACTAGCTATCACTTCACGATGAAATAAATGATAATTGACACCCATAATCTTAGATCTCAATGTACACTTTATTTCTATAACTTTTACTCTTTAAATCCATTCATATTCTTACTGGTAGTTATTTTCCACTAAGATTCATTATTCTCCCATATCCATCAATATCATTTCGTTGTAGAAGATCTTCTTTTGTTGTCTTAATTGTTAAAACAACCAGCACATTCCTCAAAACTACTATATGATGCACTTTTAAGAAGTAGTACTAATCATTGCACTTTATATCTAATTATTGCCATTTTTGTTGAAACTTCTTTAGCACAATCTGTCACACCCCAATGGGTACCCTAAACGTGACAGTCCGCCACACTCAATATTAAAGCCTAAGTATGACAACCTTAGTCATTTCCAAAAGCTTTTATATTAAGTGTAAGGCTTACTTTCACAATTTTAGAGGACCATATATGGAATAATGAAGCTTAAGGAGATATAAAAACATATTAAGAAAAGAAGAATCACAATAATTATTTGTTCATGGCAAAAACTTTACAAACTTAGGGACAACTCCCTAAATTACTAATCTATTATATACATATTAACATGCTAATACTAAGCTATACTTTATCCAGATTTCTAATGTTCAAAAGGGATTACCTGCCCGCATGGTCCACGTGGCCTTAACCATAAGTAGGGAACTGCAAAAGATATCTATTGGGGTATAAGCTAATAGGCTTAGTGAGAACTATTTCCATAAATAACTTCTTGTAACAAGATTCAAACAAGTTGATTTAATCAAACAAATGTAATGCACAAGCACGTGGGCAAACAAGCATATAGCTTTCCGGGAACTATATGTTGAATGGATTTACGCCCTCCATTCGGGGTTTGGTGATACTTATCCTCAAAACAAGTAGTTTTAATAACAGAAAATTTAAGCTTGCGAGCACTCATCGCCAAGCATTCATTAAAAAGTTTTAAACTTGCGAGCACTCATCGCCAAGTATTCCGAATCTACTTGATTTGACCTTGCTTTCGGATCAACCGCCAAGCATATTCCATTAAGCCGCCAAGCAATCGCTTTCGGATCTCCGCCAAGTGTTGCTTTCGACATGAGCTTACTATCCTTCTCACCCAAGGATAATAACCCAACCATGCAATGTGACTCACTTCGTGGTATGCATGAGTTCATTAATTTATAAAGTCATAACATAATTATTTTCAACTTTATGGCGATCAAGGAATTTCACACAAATCAATATTAAACTAAAACAATCACTTAGAACAATTCGGCTTCGATATTCTTAGAATTCTTTCAAGGAATTATTTTACATGCATATCGGTTTATCTTTTCCTAACTCTAGTGCAACTAATTTACAAGCACAACAAGTGTAGCATTTAATGGAAATAAACTCACGATGCCATTGTCGTCTATTCCTCTAAGCGGATGAGTCGTTCACACACTCCACTTAATCGTAATAGTTCTCGGGTAAAGGAATCCTTCCTCGGGGTCACCTAACCAAAGAAAATACCCACAATGAGTTTTTCTTGATGATTTTCTTGAATTTTGACAAAACAATGTCAAAGAACGTTAAAGTTCGTATAGAAGAATGTTCCAACTTAAAATGGCCATAACTTGGTCATTTTAACTCGGAATCGCGCATATAATATACCGATTTCTACCTACTCGAAAAGATCTACCCATTTCCAAAATTATTTCAACAAAAAGGCCATATAGGCTCCGAAAAAGTGCGACAAAATTCACCACGGATTTTCAAGTAAAAACAACTTTGGTTCAAGAAATCAAAATTTGTTTGATAAATACTTAGTTATCTATATAGTTGAAAAATTCTCTTTTTATAACTATATAACTCATATTTAAGCATGCTCAAGTGTCTTGTTGTCCAATTTATTTTTCTTAGGTAAAAATGTCGGGTTGAAGCTTTTCGGAAATTGTTTTTGTAAATTTCTTTGAAATGAATACCTTGTTTCTTTATTTTCTAAAAACGTTTATGTTGGTTTTATTTATCTTCTTTTCTAGTGACCTTTGAAAATAAATTTTCTACTTTCTAAGTTACATTAATACTATACTTGAAGTTTTCTAGGAAATATGCTATTCTTCATTTTTCTTGTGTAAATTCCTTTGTTTACTTGTTTTGCAAAAATCCTTACTTGAAATTTTTCATTCTTTTCTTATGTCTTATAAAGTCATCCATGCATGAAAATTTGTTTTCTTTATAAAAATAATGTGGAATAATTAAGAACTTTTTGTAGAAAACTAGTTTCTAAAATATTATTATTTCCTCTTGTAACTTTGAAAAGGAATAACTTTATTTTTGTTTTCAAAAATTCCTTAGCCATTCATCTTATTTATCTTTTTATGAAAAGAACCCCTTTTTATCAACAAAATATTTTCTTTTGAAAAACAAGGTGGAATAATAAAGATTTTAGTAGCTTTTCAAAGGAAAAGTAGTTTATAAAATTATAGTGAGTTCTTTTGTATCATGAAAATGATTGAGTTTATTTTTGTTATCTTATATATTTTTATGCTTCATAAACTTATTTTCAAGTGAAAAAATCCTTCTTTCGTTTAATTATCTTTAGAAAATAAAATTTTTGGAAACAATCTAAATGAACATGATTATGAAATAATAATAATAACCAAAATAACATAAAGCATAATAATAAAGTCAAGTATTGGAGTCTTAGCTTTTTCAAGGCTCCCGGGACTAAAAAGTAGACTAGTCCCATATAAAATAAAATGAATAAAAGAAAAGCTTGTTTTGACTTGATGAGGACAAGTCTAAGACTAGAGACTAGTCTTAAAAACAACTTGGAATAAATAAAATGCATTGAAG
Organism: Combretum micranthum; assembly: GCA_024138025.1. NCBI lineage: Eukaryota > Viridiplantae > Streptophyta > Magnoliopsida > Myrtales > Combretaceae > Combretum > Combretum micranthum. The sequence goes on from JAMXBD010002512.1 coordinate 52,633, forward strand.
TAAATAAATTGCATGAAAGGTAAATAAATTGCAAGATTATGAGCTTATATGCTCTAAATAGTATATATAGCTATATAGATATAGTAGTAGTTATGAACATAAAAGAAAAATTGATCATAAATGAACATAAGGAATTATGTTTATGAAAAAACAAAGATGAACCTATTGTTGCTTTCTTAACCTTCATGGTTTTAGAAAACACACACTAAGCTCATACTAAGTAGATGAACATGAAGATTCTTGAGAAATTTCTTACCTAAAGGAAACTAAACTTAAGAAGACTTCTTGAAAGAACTCTTGAGAGGAATTGGAGAGAAATTTTTGTAGAGTAACTTTAGAGAAGAAGAGGTGTGAAAGAAGTGAAGATACGAGGGGGTATTTATAGGAAAATGTGGAGTGGTTTTTTTGTGATTAAAATAAAAGAAAATTAAAACAAATTGAGGGGGAAGAGAGAGGAGGGGGCACCGGCCATGTAGGGAAAGAGAGGAGGAGTGATTTATTGACTTTTTGAAGAAATAAAAGATGTAATACGTAAAGTAGATGTGATGTAAAGTTATGAGAAAGGTAAAAGTTAAGATTATAGGTTATGTAGAGTGTAAGAATAGGTGTAAGAAAAGTAGAGATAAAAGAATAGTGTAATGTAAAGTAGATATGACAATTAAAGTACCGGTAGTAGTAGTAAGAAAATACGCGTATAATAGCTATATCTGTTATTTTTACTTACCGAAAAATTACGAAACTGATATTTTTGAAAACTTATATTTTTACGAGTCTAACGGTGTGTTCGGAATATTTTTACTATACCGGGCTTCCGGACACGTTTTTCGAGAACTGTGTTCGATCGGGTTCGAAGGACATCCGAATTTTGCGAAACTGAAATTTTCATAAAACCTATGGTTATTACGAACTATTCGAGCTAATTATCCCAACTTCTTTTTTCAGGGCCAAAGAAAACGGCAATGCCGGATTTAGATGGATACGGTAAACTAGGGTTTTGTTGATTTTAGGGTTCCGTTTGACTTCCGGTTTGGTTTTATGCTAAACCGTTTCTGAAAATTTAGGGGTTTACACAATCTCCTTATAATTCCTCCATTAGTAATTTAAGTGGAAATCTTATGATTTATAATCTTCATCCTTAAATTCTAAAGATCAAAATTTACATTGGTATGACATTTCAAATGATGCCATGATATTACTATTATTCATGCTGTCCAATTGTCTCCTAGACTTATAATGCACATTTTATAACAATTGGTATTATGGTTTCATACGGATTTTTCTAGGAATCTCCTCAAAAGCTCATCATTATAACTAGATTTGGCTATCAATACTACTCTTTATCCTTAGATATATCATACCTTACCATTGACCAACATCACATTTCATTCTTGCAATTACTGCTCTACATATACCTTCATATCCCTTCTAATATTTTTTATTCTCCTATTTATACTCGTTATTCCCCTATATCTTTCCATCTATTCTTCAACATGATTTCCCTTACTTACCTTCATGTCCACATTTTATGTTTATTAAACCAACAATCACATTTCATAGTGCCAACCACTTATTGGAATCTTCATACTTATTAGTTATACCTCTAGTTCCTTTTAATCAACTCTAATAATCCTTCCTTTGCCTCTAACTTTTATCTACCAATGTCTTTAATATTATCTTATCTCAATAGCATTCTTTGCTCTTTTTCCATATCACTTGTCGTTCCCTTATAGTTCTAACTATTCATCGTCATATTGATACTTGTTATCTTGAATTTTACTGTAAGTTACATTTGTCACGCTCCCAATGGGTACCCTAAACGTGACAGTCCGCCACACTCAATTAAAGCTTAAGTATGACAACCTTAGTCATTCCAAAAGCTTTTATATTAAGTGTAAGGCTACTTTCACAATTTAGAGGACCATATATGGAATTATGAAGCTTAAGGAGATATAAAACACATTAAGAAAAGAGGATTCACAATAATTATTTGTTCATGGCAAAGACTTTACAAACTTAGGAACAACTCCCTAAATTACTAATCTATTATATACATATTAACATGCTAATACTAAGCTACACTTTATCCAGATTTCTAATGTTCAAAAGGGATTACCTGCCCGCATGGTCCACGTGGCCTTAACCATAAGTAAGGAAACTGCAAAAGATATCTATCGGGGTATAAGCTAATAAGCTTAGTGAGTAAATCCCAAAATTCATACTCGAAGAAAATTATCAATCAAGTTTATTATTCAAACATATGAAATGCAACAACCACGTGAGCATACAAGACATATGACTTTCCGGGAATCATATGTTGAATGAATTACGCCCTTCATTCGGGGTTGGGTATTCAGGCCAATTACAGCCACAACTTTTAAAAACACTTTTATAGATCTTACCGGCTCCTATACGCCATCAAAAACTTGTAGTTATTACAGGCTCCTACTAGCCACCAATTTAAGTAGTTTTACTGGCTCCTACTCGCCACTGACATGATATACCGGTTATGTCTACCACCACTATTATACACTTGTCCCACCAATTGTATAGTAGTGAATGCAATGTGACTCAACATATGAAGTGCATGAATAATTTCTTTAATTAAAGTCTAGTAGTTACATTTAACTTCTTTCAAGTGATCAATCAATTTCAAACATTTCAAGTATTAATTCACATACAACTTTATTACAAACAAATCGAGTTTCGATATACTTAGTATTCTTTCAACATATTATCATACACTTCCTTTTGATTTTTCTTAAATTCTAGTGCAACTAATTTTACAAGCACAATCAAGAGTATGAAAAATAACGGGGAATAAACTCACGATGCCATTGTCGTCTATTCCTCTAAGCGGATGAGTCGTTCACACACTCCACTTAATCGTAATAGTTCTCGGGTAAAGGAATCCTTCCTCGGGGTCACCTAGCCAAAGAAAATACCCACAATGAGTTTTTCTTGATGATTTTCTTGAATTTTGACAAAACAATGTCAAAGAACGTTAAAGTTCGTATGAAGAATGTTCCAACTTAAAATGGCCATAACTTGGTCATTTTAACTCGGAATCGCGCATATAATATACCGATTTCTACCTACTCGAAAAGATCTACCCATTTCCAAAATTATTCAACAAACAAGGCCATATAGGCTCTGAAAAAGCGACAAAATTCACCACGGATTTCCAAGTAAAAACAACTTTGGTTCAAGAAATCAAATTTGTTTGATAAATACTTAGTTATCTATATAGTTGAAAAATTCTCTTTTTATAACTATATAACTCATATTTAAGCATGCTCAAGTGTCTTGTTGTCCAATTTATTTTTCTTAGGTAAAACAATGTTTTTGAAGCTTTTCGGAAATTGTTTTTGCAAATTTCTTTGAAATGAATACCTTGTTTTCTTTATTTTCTAAAAACGTTTTATGTTGGTTTTATTTATCTTTTTCTAAGTGACCTTTGAAAATAAAATTTTCTACTTTCTAAGTTACATTAATACTATATTTGAAGTTTTCTAGGAAATATGCTATTCTTCATTTTTCTTGTGTAAATTCCTTTGTTTACTTGTTTTGCAAAAATCCTTACTTGATATTTCTCATTCTTTTTCTCATGTCTCATATTTTTCAAAAATAATCATCCATGCATAAAACAATGTGGAACAATTAAGGACTTTTTGTAGAAAAACTAATTTCTATAATCATTAACTTCTTCTTGTAACTTGAAAAGAAATAACTTTATTATTTTCAAACCATAAATTTTCTTTGCCTATTTGTTTGCAAAGGTCTTTACTTAAAAATTTCCTTAGTCATCCATCTTATTTTCTTTCTTATGAAAAGAACCATTTTTGTCAACAAAATATTTTCTTTTGAAAAACAAGGTGGGATAATAAGGATCTAAGTGGCTTTTTAAAGTAAAAGTAGTTTATAAAATTATAGTGAGTTCTTTTTGTAACATGAAAAGGAATGAGTTTATTTTTGTTATCTTATATTTTTACTTTACATAAACTTATTTCTAAGTGACAAAATTCTTCTTTTTGTTTAAATAAAATTATGGACAACAATCTAAATGAACATGATTATGAGAATAATAATAACCAAAATAACATAAAGCATAATAATAAAGTCAAGTATTGGAGTCTTAGCTTTTTCAAGGCTCCCGGGACTAAGAAGTAAACTAGTCCCATAATAAATAAAATGAAAGAAAGAAAAGCTTGTTTTGACTTGATGAGGACAAGTCTAAGACTAGAGACTAGTCTTAAAAACAACTTGGAATAAATAAAATGCATTGAAGTAAATAAATTGCATGAAAGGTAAATAAATTGCAAGATCATGAGCTTATATGCTCTAAATAGTATATATAGCTATATAGATATAGTAGATAGTTATGAACATAAAAGAACATAAATGAACATAAGAGAAACATAAATGAATATAAAGAAACATGAACATAAAGGAATTATGATTATGAACAAAAACAAAGCATGAACCTATTGTTGCTTTCTTAACCTTCATGGTTTTAGAAAACACACACTAAGCTCATACTAAGTAGATGAACATGAAGAAAGCTTGGAGGATTTTCTTGAGAAAGCTTTCTTAAAGAAAGACTAAAGAGAGCTTTTCTTGTAAGAACTTCTTGGAGAGAATTCTTGAGAGATTTTGAGAGAGTAACTTTGGTATAGAAGTGGTGTGAAAGAAGTGAAAGAGAAGGGGGTATTTATAGAAAATTGAGGAGTGATTTTTGTGTGATTAAAATAAAGTGAAATTAAAAAAATTGAGGGCATTAGTAGGGGGGGGGTGCGCCGGCCATGCATGGGAGGGGGATTTGTTTTATTTTTTTGACTTTTTGGAAAGATAAAAGATGTAATATATAAGTAGATGTGATATAAAGTTATGAAAGATAAAAAGTTAAGATTATAGGTTATGTAGGTGTAAGAATAGGTGTAAGAAAAAGTAGAGATAAAAGAATAGTGTAGAATAGTAATGAATAGTGTAATGTAAAGTAGATATGACAATTAAAGTACCGGTAGTAAGAAAATACACATATAATAGCTATATCTGTTATTTTTACTTACCGAAAAATTACAAAACTGATATTTTTACGAGTCTAACAGTGTATTCGGAATATTTTTACTATTTCGGGCTTCCGGACATGTTTTTCGAGAACTGTATCCGATCGGGTTCGAAGGACGCCCGAATTTCGCGAAACTGAAACTTTTATAAAACTTATGGTTATTACGAACTATTTTAGCTAATTATCCCAACTTCGTTTTCTAGGGCCAAAGAAAACGGCAATGCCGGATTTAGTTGATACGGTAAACTAGGGTTTTGTTGACTTTAGGGTTCCGTTTGACTTCCGGTTTAGGGTTTTTTGTTAAACCGATTTCGAAAATTTAGGGTTTACAACATTAAATACCTTCCCAACTACAATATTAGCATTCTCCTATCCTTACACATGCCAACAAATTTCGATCAAGGTCATGATTGTTCTCATACTTCTTTAAAATACTATCTTTATCCCATTTTACCATATAAAAGAAACAAATGAGATACCATAATTACATTTAATTTTATAAATTTGGATGTTGCGAGTCCAGGTTAATGATTTAATATGTTAAATGTTATGACCTGTTTGACTATTAATTTTGCATATTTAGGGAGCAATAACTAGAATAAAAGGAGATAACAAAATATTTAATGTTAGATATCAAATTAAACATGAAAAGGTAATAATGTAAGTTATATTCATACAATACATAACATTAAGTTGGAGACAAACAACATTAAAAAAGTCAAAGTAGGAAATTAAACAAGAAATTTTCATTAGGTGAACAAGTTTAAATTCTCCTTAACAATTAGTGATCCATGATCTACCCACTCTTATCATTTCATTATCCTTAGGAGTTCATAACTTAATTTCTCAAAGATTACAAAACCTTGCTCTGATACTACTTAAGTTGTAACGCCCTAAACTTAAGGGTACTTACAACCCGCCATATGTTCATATAAAATATGGGCACACAAAGTCTTGGAACCAACTAAATAACAAATAAGCCTTTTAATAGCTCTAACACATATGATAAGCACTATATGTCTACTATCATGATATAATTACTTCACTGATACCACCTAGACGCTCTTAAGTCCTACGTAGAATAAATAAAGGATGACTTGTAAGCCCCGTTTTCTTAACAAATCGAACTCAGTTGAGAATCGGAACCGGAAACCGAAACCCTAAAAAAATACCCTAGGTTAGTTTAGAACTTAGGAACCCTAAGTTTGGCATACTGAGAACGAAATCCCAGAACAATAAAAATGAGTTACTTTAGAATATAGACCTGAATAATATACTAAAACATAAAAAGATCAGATTTCAAAGAAATTCATTCGTTTCAAACCCGATTGGGATTTGTTCGCGAAAACAATCCTTGGGACTCAAAATTGATAAAAATATTCATAGGACTTTAGAACCAAAATTTAATAAGGAATTCAAAAATATAATTTTAAGAATTTTTCGGTTTATAAAAATTACAGTTATAGTCTTTTTATTGTATTTTTATTACTACCGGTAATTTAATTGTCTAATTTACTTTTTGATTTCTAATCACACTATTCATCAAGTACAACCACCCATACCCTATTCTTACATCTTTACAACTATCCTTACAACCTTACATCATATTCCTTACAATTTACTTTTCCAATACATTTTTATTACTTAAATTACTTATTTAAATTCGAAAAATTATATAAAACAAATCACACATCTCTCTCTCTCCCCCCACCAAACCGGCGCCCCCTCCCTTTGTACACACTCCTATTTGTTTTATTTTTTTCTTTTATTTATTCACACAAAACCCTAATCCATTTTCCTATATAAACTCTTTTAAGCCTTACACTTTTCATTTTCTTTCTTTTTCACCAAAATTAACTGTTGAAATTTTTTTTCTCTCCTCTCTCCTCTCTATTGTTTCTGTGAGCCTCCCCTCCCATACACACCCACACTCTTTTCTTCAAGATTTCTTGCTCCAAAACATTAAATAGGTAATAGATCTAGATCCTACCATAACATGTAATAGCAAGATTATACATGTGTGATTCCACCAAAATTCCGATAAGCTTTATGCAAGGGATGTGGAAATACCTGAGCATGATATTCTTGCCATCACAATGTTGTGTATCTTTTCATTTAAGTTATTTCGTTGTAGTTTTGCTATATTATTTCTCTATATTGTTCATATTGATATTTTTGTGTATATATCCTACTATTAACATCATCTTCATAATGTTCATCTTGCATTTGCATCCATAACATGAAAATCAACATGGATCTATTTTGTTTTAAGTATATAAATACCATGAAAAATTTTTTTATGTGAATAAAGACTTGTAATATGATGTCTTAATGAGAATGTTGCCAAAGCTCAAGATCTATTTTTGTTTCTATCAAAAAATGATTTTTGAAATTCGGATGGAAAGAGACATCCATTTAGAAAACCTATTTTCCAACTCCAAAATGAAGATTTTACATTAAATATGAAGGGCTTATGGAATAAGTATCATAAATGAGTGATTTGATGAGTTAAATCTAGTTTTGCTAAGAGATATCTTCAAATAGAACTTGTTTCAACTCCAACAAGAACATAAAAATTCATAACTAAGAGGAGTTAATATGAAAACACCTATTTTCCAACCCCAAAATAAGAGTCTTATTAAGAAATGAAGGCCTTAAGGAGTATATTTGATTATGACTTAATTTTAGAAAGAACAAATGAGTTTTACCCAAGAAGCAATCTCAAACACAAATCACAAAATTCGGATTTAGAAATGACCCACACTTAAACACCTATTTCCAAATACCAAAATGAGGATTTTAATGGAAAAATGGAAACTTTAGGGAATAGATGTAGTAAGGACTTAATTTTGACAAGAATAAATGGATTTTACCAAAAATATTCCTAAAACAAAGGAAAAGTTTCAACATAAATCAAACTCTATTTTCATCACCAACAATTTTTGTAAAATTCGTAATTAGGCAAGACCCCTACTTAAACATCTATTTTCCAACTCCTAAATGAAGAAATTTATTAAAATAATGAAGGTATTAGGCATATAGGTCATCAAGGCTTATTTTTAAAAACAAGGGTGATTTTGCAAGAAACAAAACTAATTTTTCTAAGTAATCAAATATCATCAAGAACATACATATAGATAGCTCATAATATGTCATTCATGATAATAACTTGTTGATATTGCATGCACATATAATATACTTAGTAGAAACAATGTAAAGTTCACAAAACAATTTCAAAATATGGTTTTTAGCTACTGATAAGATCTTACCGAGCTTTCCAAGACCTAAAATTTTTCAAAACTTAGGAAAAACATCATAAATAGATAGATCTTTCGAAGAAGTATATAGAAAGCGACTACTTATTTGCAAAATTTCGAGTTAAAATGACTAAGTTATGGCCGTTTTAAATTGAAATTTCCATTTAACATGAAAATTACAAACTTAAAAGTTTTTGTTTAATAAGTTGAAATTAGTTATGGTTGGAAATACTCATTTGGGTATTTCTTTTGTTTGGGTGGCTTTGAATCGGAGGAATTCTTGCCCCCGGGTTACTATGAATAGAGACCAGTGTCCATGGCTGAGTGAGTCATACTTCCTATTACAATTCTTTATTGTGCTTGTAATTAGTAGTTGCAATAGAAAGATAGGCAGACATAAAAATGGAAATGCATGATGGGTAATTATGGGATTATGTATGCTATCTTAGTGTATTGAGAAAAAATGTGCGAAGTATATCGAAACTGAATGATTAATTGATGTATGTCTATATGCCATGATTATGAGTGTTTGCAAATTGATTGGTCACCTATTAAATTGCATTAATGATTATTTGGATTAATATGTAATATCGACATAATCACTTCAGGATGGGATAGTGCATTTAATCATGATTGGTTCTTCGTGATCCATAAATGGTTTGAATGAAATGGGCCCGTAAGCCATAAAACAAAATGGTATTTCAAAGTAGTACCGCAGGATTCGTTAATCTGCTAACCTCGAATGGAGGGCATAAATCCATTCAATATATGATTTCTGGTTGATCATATGTCTTGTTTTCCCATGTGGTTGTTGCATTTCATATGGATGAATAAATCAACTTGATTGTATGTATGTAATTGTGAGATATGTATATTCTGGAAGTATTTACTCACTAAGCTAGCATAGCTTATACCTTCACAGCTTCTTTTTGTTACAGTTTCCGTACCTATGGTTGCGTCCCAGGACTTGGCTAACACAGGTAAAGCAAAAATAGGAGTTTCCCCTAGAAATTTATGTTTAGCTCTTGTATAGACTTCCATAGGAAACCTTAAACGCTCGAGTTGTTGTTAAAAACTTATATTTGGATTGATTATTATTTTGTAAGGGAATGCCCCTTAGTATTTTGCAAATGATCCTGAATTATCTGTGGTTTATATTTTGATGCTTATTCTATTAAGTTAAATTATCTATCTCCAATTGTGCAAGTATTCTATTATCGTAAGGGAACGCCTTGCATCTAATACAAGACTTTTGAATAACTGAGGTAGTGATTCCTAAGTCTCGTTTAGCATGCAACGAACTATTATGTTTAAGGTACCATTTAGGGCGTGGCATGACTTATAAAGTCGTCTAAACATATACTTGATAACTCTTTTTTACTCTATTCTTTTAATAGGAATTTGGGCTCAATTTGATGCATTCTTGAATAAATTCCTATGAATCTAGTGCTTTTAATCTTTAAATGTTGTTTTTCAACTCCTAGAATCTAAGGAAGAAGAATTTAAATGTTTTAGATCAGATTTGGAGCAAAACAATAGCAAAATTAAAGATAGATTTCTATCGAGCCCTATAAAAGTGCTTGTTAAGGCCTAAACATCAAGGTAAAACAAGATGAATTGGTTTATCGCACCCTGAATTGATCCCTCGATGTGACCCTTGATGAATGTCTTGAGGTGATTGAGCCCTGGTGTCACGCTCTAAAGGGTACCCTAAACGCGACAATCCATCACTACTCAATATTAAGGCTTAAGTATGACAACCTCGATCATCCCAAAAGTCTCGATATCGAGTGTAAGGCATACCTCCACTATCATAGTGGACCAAACTTCAGATCATGCCGTTTAAGTAGTTATACATAATAGCAATTAAGAAAGTAAATCATAACAATATAACCAAGGCTCATTAAAATTATTAAGTAGCCTTTACAACATTAAGGGGCATTCCCTATAAAAGATAACTAAGTCTAATAAAGTGTCTAACATAAAAGGATTTACTCCTTTGAAATTCCTCTTGGAAACCATATCTACCTCTATCTTGTACTTCTATTCATAAGATCTTGGCTTAAGGTATTACCTGGGTAAAATAACCTCTTGGTTCCAACCAAAAGTACGAGAGCTACAAAAGATATCTAAGAGGGTATAAGCTACTAGCTTAGTGAGATTTATTTCCACAAATAAATACTTGACATCCAATAATCAAAATAATTTAAGCACCATATGGAATGCACAAGCATGTGGGTAAACAATACATATGATTTTTCGGAATCATATGTTTGAATGGATTTACCCTTCCATTTGGTGGTTAAGTGTTCAGACTGTAAAGGCCGACATTATATATCATAACTCCATGATAGTTCTTATTTATTATCTTTCTAAAAGAAAATAACACAATCCAACTTATTTTTAGTTTATTTCCAAGCCATTATACAAATGCCAAACACGTTTTATTAAGATATTTTCTCATCGCTAGTTGATTCGGATGATGCCTCATCACTTTATAGAAATTAAAGACACTATGAATCTCCTTACTAAGCCTTTGTCCCACAAAGGAATAGTAATAAATGCAATGAATTCACCCGATGATATGCATGAATCATTTTAATTAAGTACTCATGGCATAATTAAATATTTTTTGGGTAATCATAAAATTTGTAGACAGTCATTCTTACACTAAATCAAACATTCATTATAAACAATTCTTGTCTCGATATATTTAACTTTAACCAAGTATGTAAAGCACATGCATTTTCCATTTTTATCTTTTCCCTAATTCTAATGCCACTAATTCTACAAGCAAAATCATAAGTGCAAATATGTAAGAAATAGACTCACTCAACCATTTGTGCGGATATTTCTAGTCAATGAAATCCTCGGGACACGGGGACTCGGTCTCCTCGTCACTTAAACAAAAAAAATATCCAAAATGAGTATTTCTTCGAAGTTCTACTTAAACTTGAAATTCTATTCTATTAAGTTCGTTAAAATTCGTATAGAAGGAAGTTCAACTTAAAATGGCCATAACTTGCTTATTTAAACTCGAATTTGCATATAATATACCGATTTCTGCCTCCTCAAAAAGATCTATCCATTTCTAAGGTTATTTTCTACGTAAAAGGTCATTTGGCTTCCCAAAAGCTTCGGTACAGAACCAAAACAAGAAATTCTATTTTTGCAAAACAATTTCCAAACTCAATTTTATTCAAAGATCCTTTTGGAAAAACTATAGATACATATATGGTTGAAAAATCCTTTGAGTATTTATATAGACTCATATTAATGCAAGATTCTAATGATGTTTTCAACGATTATTTTTTGTAAAACAATTTATTTTTAAAGGTGTTAAAACTTAACAAATTCCTTTCTATGTGATTTGGAGAAACTTTATAATCTCTTAGGTTGTTGTAAACAAGTATATTCTTATTTTGTTTTCTAATTTCTTTTCTAAAAAAAATAACTTCCCTTAACTTTGATCATCTACAAATTTTGCCTTTTGTGGCAAAACTATCAAGCTTCCAAAGTTTTTATCAAGTTATGGATAGCTATGGTGATTTTTATCTTGTATATATTCCTTTTAAAGAAAAATGGTTTTGTTAAATAAATCTTCTTATCCTTATTCTCATCTTTAACTTCTTTGAAATAATTTTTTTTTTTTCTAAAACTTAGTTCCTTAATTCTTCTATCAATTCTTCTTGGAAAGAGATTATTCTTTTCAAGTCGTTGATAAAATTCGTTGTTTTTGAAATCATCATTCTTGTGTTCTTTTTATTTATTTTGAAAATGAGTTTATTATTTATATACTTAGAAATACTTTATTTTATATGTGGGTTTATAGATTAGAGGGTTGATTTGTAAGCCCCTAAATTTTAGGGTAATATCAAGTTCAAACCCTAAACCGGAAAGTCAACTTGAGAACCTAAGTCAACAAATTCCCAGGAAATTCTAGTAGTTTAGATTCGACAATCCCGTGTTCCTAAACCAAGAAGTCAAAATATGAGCGAAGAATATAGTTTGGTTCATAATAATACTAAGATGCTTAAAAAGATAAGATTAGCGAATTTTCGATCTATTTTGAATCCGATCAGATACAGACTTTGAAAAGCATGTCCCGGGGCTCGAGATATCAAACCTATGATATTAATACCGTTAGATTCGTAATTTCATGAGATTTGTAAATATATCATTTATATAACTTTTTGGGCTATAAAAGTTACAATATGACATTTTTATCGTATTTTCATTATTACCGGTACTTTAAATGTCTAATCTTTTTTGATTTCTTCTACACTATTCAGAAATACAACTACCGATAACCTATTTCTCACATCCATACAACCTATTCCTACTATTTCATCATTTTCCTTATAGTTTTTTTTCCAATATAACTTTTACTACTTAAATTACTTATTTAATTTTGAATCTTACACAACACAACACAAACAACTCCTCATCTCTCTCTCTATGAATCGGCGCTACCCCTCCCCTTCTTTCCCCTCTCAATTTGTTTTATTTCTTTTCTTTGATTACACAAACCCTAATCCATTTGTTTATATATATCCCTTTATACCAATTTCACTTCACTTTTTTCACTTTTCACTAAACCAAAACCCTTGCAAAAATTTTTCTTTCTCTCTTCCTCTCCCTTTGCAAAAACCGTAACACACACATACACACACTCACATATTTTTCTTCAAGTTTCTTGTTCCAAACATCTAATAGGTAATAGATCTATACTTTATTACCTTAAAAACATGTAATAGCAAGATTAATCATGTGTGATTCCACTCAAAAATCCCCATGAGCTTTAAGCTAGATGTGGAAACACTTGAACATGAGATCCTTACCATCACAATGTTATAGATCTTGTTATTTGAATTATTTTGCTATTATCTTGTTTTATTATCAAGTTATGTTGTTATTATTAACATTTTATGCATGTATTCATCATCTAGCCACATCAACATAATAGTCATAGTGTTCATGCATTTATAACTAGTATAATAAACTAGATCTAGTTGTTTTGAGTTCATAAATGCATTAGGCTTTTTTTTATGTCCACAAATAACTTGTAATAGTTTGATGATAGTAGGAAAATGTTAGAAAGCTCAAGATCCACTTTAGTTTCAACAAAAGTAATTTTTGAAAATTCGGAAAAAAGGAACCATATTTAGAAAAGCTATTTTTCAACTTCAAAATGTATTTTACATTGAAAATGAAGGGCTTAGGGAATAGATATCATAAATGATGATTTTAATGAGAAAAGCTTAGATCTACTAAGAAATATTTTCAAAACAAGGAAAAGTTTACAAAAGTATGTTTTAATCTCAATAACAAGTTTTAAATTCGTAATAAAGGAAGCTTGAAGTGTAAACACCCATTTTTCAATTCCAAAACAAGATTTTTATTAAAGAAATGGAAGCCTTAAGGAGGTTTGATTAGGAGATGATTTTTGAAAGACTAAATGAGTTTTACAAAGAAAATAATCTCAAATGAAATTTTTAAAATTCGGATTTGAAGATGTTCATTATTTAAACACTGATTTTCAAGTGCCAAAATGATGATTTTTATGGAAAAATGGACGTCCTAAGGGATACATATAATAAAGACCAAATTTTGACAAGGATAAGAGAGGTTATCAAAGTATAATCCTAGAATAAGGAATGGTTTCCAAGAATAGATTAAACAATGTTTTCATTCTTAAAAATTTTGTAAAATTACTAATTAGGTAAACCCCATTTAAACATCTATTTTCTAACCCCAAAATGAAGGTATTTATTGAAATAATGAAGGTGATGGTTATATAGGTCATCAAGGTTGATTTTTGATAAAAACAAGTGTGATTTTACGAGAAGAAAAGCTATTTTCTTAAGCCTAGTAAATTTCAAAATTTTGCAAAGAAAAATTTTTTAAAAAAGAATTCTTGGCACCATACCGCTAAGAATATACATATAAATAGTTCATCTCATAACCTTCATGACAATACTTGTAGGTATTGCATATATGTATAATGCACTTGGTAGAAACAAAGTTAGAAAAATAATGTCCTAGACATCCTATTTGATATTATATAAGTACATGAGAAATTAGAATTTCCAACACCCATGAATCATGCATGATATTGAGTTATATATGTATATATAGAGTCTTAAAAGATATAATGATACTAAGTATCTATCAACGCTTTAGTGTGATGCCTGGTTTGAAATTAGGAGTTGAATTGTGGAACAGGAAATTCGTGTAGTATTTGTACCCTACTGTTCATGGACCAAACGACCTTTTGTTAGAAATAATTCTAGAAATAGATAGCTCTCATTGAATAGGTATAAATCGGTATATAATATGCAAAATTCCGAGTTAAAATGACCAAGTTATGACCGTCTTAATTAGAATTTCCTCTTAGACGTTGACGAACTTGTTAGAATAGAATTTATAAGTTCACTCAAACTTCATAGAAATACTCATTAGAGTTATTTCTTTTGATTAGGAGACTTGGGAGAGACTAGCCTTCCCAAGGACAATTACGGTTAAGTGGATTTTCGTGCCATGGCAAAGTGAGTTCATTATCTTTAAATTATATGCTTGTGCTTATGCTTGTAATGTAGTGGTATTAGAATTAGGACAAGATAAAATTTGAATGTATGTATATGATTTCTACATAGGTGAATTGATGATAAGAATATCGAAACGAGCTTTTGTAAATATTTGTATGACCTAGTATAGAATTGATTTGTCTGCAATATCTATGATTACCCATAAATTGATAAATTAATATGCCATGATCTTATAATCAAATTTCCCTTGCATACTATGTGTGAGTCACATTACATAGGTTATTATACCTTTGTGGGAAGAAGGCATAATAGCTGGGCAACGACGGGCCTATAAACCCGAATGTTGGTGTAATTGCCGGAAGTTGAAATGATGGCGTAATAGCCGAAAATTATAATGTTGGTGTAAGGGTCAGAATTAAAAATGTGTGTGGGTAGGTACTTGTATCAACCACAATATAAATGAGAAAAATTGAAATCTATGGTCGTATGGGCCTGAAACACCTAACCCCTGATAAAGGGCGCAAATCCATTCAACATAAGATTTCCGAACGGTCTTATGTATGGTATACTCATGTGCTTGTGCATTTCATATGGTTGTTAATATAACTTGTCTGCCATATATTGCTATTGAGCATTTTATTTTGGAAGTGGAACTCACTAATCTCATAAGCTTATACCCCCTTAGTTTCCTATTGCAGTATGGATATGTATGGCTATCCTCGAGAGGCCACTTTCCTCAGGTACAGCTTGTGGAACTTAATGAGCTTTTTCAAGAAGTCAGAACCTAGATATAGGCATAGACTTCTAGTTGAATCTCCTAATCAATATATATAATGGTTGTTGTAAGAGACTTTTGAGAACTTAAGAACTCTTAATATTTTGTTGGGGGTATGCCCCTTAGATCATGTAAGAGATTAAATCTGGATATAACTGTTATGATTTACATTCTTATTGCTATGTATGTCTTCTTAAGCTATTTCGATTCAAAGTATGGTCCCCTATATGTTGAACATGAGCCTTGCACCCGGTGTTTAAACTCATGGAGTGACTAAGGTTGTCATACTTGAGTTTAGATATCAAGTGTGGTGGATTGTCATGTTTAGGGTACCCTTTGGTGTGCAACAGTTTAAGTTGGTATCAGAGCGTGTTTAAGAATCTACAATCATAGCTTTAATTAATAGACTTAAGAAGAAATAAAAAGAAAAGACCAAGATAGGGTAAGGATAAAATAAAGAAGGCTTAGACAAGAATAGCATGGGTAATATGGGTTTTACAATTCTAATTCTTTCTTCTTTCGTGAATAGCTTACTCTTGGTGAAGCCTGTATAGCAACAAGACAAATGCGTGAGCAACCCGACGAGTCTTTAGTTGAATATCGTTTAATAATTAGGGTCTTGTGCGAAGAATTTGCTTTAGCTAGCTGCCCTAGGTCAATCCAAGAGATGTTTAATTTGTTGAAAAGGGGGTTGATGAACACCGAGTGGCATAAAATAGTGACCAACATAGAGTATTGCCCTATAAGGAAGAAATGTTGGTTGGAGCTTGAAGTGATATATGCTTTAAAAAGGATTGCTGTTTATAAGTTGGGGTAACCCATGTTACAAGAAGCTACTTTTGTGTTAAGGAATGAAGGAAAACCGACTTTTCCCAATTTTCAAACCTAGAACCCAATTGGATATCTGTTTGTTTATGCCCATGACTTGTTGGGAGATCACACGGATTGGCTTTGAGCAGATGCTCAAAGTCACTTCTTTTAGTGGGGAGTGTATGAGAAAATACTACCTCCACCCACTAATATGGCCCAGCCACCTCCACTAAGTGAAATTAGGGACCAACCCCATGAGGAAGAAGTGGATAAGATAGAGAATGAGGTTGTATTCCATCTGACGAGAATGAGGATATAGAAGGAGGAGAAGTACTTTACAAAAAGAGAATGTGAGGATTAAAGGAAGGAAGCGAGACCCATGTTTTAACCCATAAGTCCAAGCTAAATTTTGTAGTTGCGACCTTAAAAGATAAGTCATAGTAGCTTTTGGTTGTTCCAGGATGTTGTCTATGGTTGTTGCTTGTTGTGATGTTTTGAATCGTTATGCTTTGTTTTCAATTCCAATGTAAAGATCCTTGCACTACAGTTAAAGTTTAATGAAAAATTAAGTTAAGTTTTATGAAGTTGAGATTTCTTTATTTAAGTTTTTAAATTATACTTTCTTTTATATTACTCGCTTGTATGAGAATTTCCGAAATTTCAGAATCTCGATATAAAATGTTAATAATGTTACTGAAAGATTGCTTAGCTAAGTTAAATAAAACATAACACAGCCGTGGTAGAGGAAGGAGACGACAAGAGCAAAGGGCGTCGAATGAACCAAATGTGGGGAGATAACAACAAGCGACACTGCCGCCAAACCCACCAATGGCCGATGCTCAAGTTGCTTTATAGACAACTTTAGGGCAACTGGCATAAGTGCTTGAGGCCATTCGACAAACTATGCTTGCTCCTACTCTTGTTCCCGCTCCTGCTCCAACACCTACTCCACCACCCTTAGCGCAACAGGCATCTATAGATATGTCAATGCCTGAAAATGGGTAATCCCACACCGTACCTTTACCTCCACTACCACCCCCAAGGCCGTACCAAAGCTCTTTGCTCGAGTTCATAAGGAGTAATAGATACTATGAGGGAGCCTTTGGAAAACCTGATGAGGCCGAGAATTGGTTGGCTCAAATAGAACGGTCGTTTGATGCCTTTGAAGTGCCCTACCACTTAAGAGTTAATTATGACACATACCTACTAAGGCTAAATGCAAGAGTATGGTGGGAATCTAAGAGAAGAGAACTCTTGCCACATGTTACACGGGAGATTATCTGCTACAAATTCCTTGAGCATTACTTTCCTTAAAGTCTCTGGGTACAGTATAGTACGGATTTTCTACACATATCACAAAGAGGCCACACAGTGGAATAATATGAGACCGAGTTCAGTAGGCTGCTCCAATATGCCCCCGGCTCGTACAAATATAGTGAGGAACTAAAGAGACAAGTTTTTTTGAATGGCTTGGATGAGGATATGAGAGTGAGACTTAAGGAGTTCGATATCAGGACTTTTAGGGAATTGGTTGAAAGAGCCCGGATTGTTGAAGGGGCCAGAAAGAGAAAAACAAAGACAACAAATAGAACACCCTCTGTGTTTGGAAGAAAGTTTTATGGGGGGTCAAGTTCTAGGTATCCCCAGAAGAGGTTCAAGCCGCTCTATGGCTTCAAAGGAAATACAAGCAGGGAGAATGGAGGAAGGAACATCCCAAAAACCCTAAGTTGCTGGAAGTGCAAGGGAGAGCACTACCCTAGGAGATGTCCGCAGTTGAGGGACAAGTGCTATTTCTACGGGGAGGCAAGTCACAAGATCTTCGAGTGCCCTAAGAAGGCCACCACCACTTGCTTTGTTTGTAAACAAATGGGACACTTTGCCAATGAGTGCCCACAGAGGTCGAGTGCATTAGTCAAGGCATTTGGAGGATCATCCTCAACAAGGCTTGGAAACGGGAATAGTAGAAAACTTGGCAGCTGTTCTTGGTCGGCTATGCATGGCATGAGGATATATAATCTAGAAGGACAATGGGTTTGTGAAGAAGCTGAGGATGAAGACTATGAATTGGCTACCCTTGAGGAAGACGATGGCCAAGATTTTAGACTCATGATATGTTAGTCTTCCAGCCTTTATTTCTATTTTTCAAATGATTATAAATTTTTTATGATCCAAGGGTTATAAAAAGGAAAAGTAAGTATAGTAATCTAAGAATAAGTTAGGGGATAGACTAGAATAGTTTAGGATAGTAATTAGTTATGTTGAATACAGGACACATATTAATAGATAAGACGACTGGTTACACCTTATTCGACACTGGAGCCACACACACATTTATCACCATTGGTTTGGCGAAACAAGTCGGATTACCAATAGCCAGCGCCACCTCTGGCTTTCGTATCAAGACTCAAACTAGAAATCTGGTAACGATTGATGAGGTGTTGAAAGACTTGCCCACTAGTGATTCAAGGACATCACACAAGATGTGATTTGATTGTTTTGGAAATGAGTAAGTATGAAGTGATTCTAGGTATGAGTTGGTTGACTATTGCTAAAGCTGTTGTAGATTGTTGACAGAAGAAAGTGGAGTTTAAGGACTTGGATAGAAAAGATGTTAAATTTAAGGGAGAGACAACAATTTTAAGAGGATTTGAGTTGAGTTCGTTTGAACTACTTGTAGATGACGAGGTCGAGACCAAAAAGGAAAGTTCTTTTGGTGCAATGGAAAAGAAGGAAGAGTTGCATCGAGTTGAGGATATACCAGTTGTTAATAAGTTTTCGGATATTTTCCATGATGAACTACCAGGATTACCCCTAAAGCAAGGGATTGACTTTGAGATTGATCTAGCACCAAACATGGAACCAATATCTAAAGTGCCTTACCACATGGCTCCTGTTGAGTTAAAGAAACAATTACAGGAACTTTTGGATCAAGGATTCGTAAGGCCAATTTTGTCACCATAGGGTGCATCTGTTTTGTTTGTTAAGAAGAAGGATGGATCGATGAGGTTATGTATGGACTACCGAGAGCTAAATAAAGTCACAATCAAGAATAGGTATCCACTCCCTAGGATTGATGATCTGTTTGACCAACTACAAGGAGCAAGTTTGTTTTCAAGGATTGATCTTCAATCGATCGAGGGTACCATCAGCGAAGGGTTAAGCCGGAAGATGTACCTAAAACAGCTTTTGGACTCGATATAGACATTATGAATTCTTGGTGATGTCATTTGGGTTGACGATGCTTCTGTGTTGCATTTATGGATTTGATGAACCGAATGTATAAGCTTTTATTAGACAAGTGTGTAATAGATATTATTGATGATATCCTTATCTACTCGAAAATGCTGCGTGAGCAACATGAAGAGCACCTGCGCATGGCATTACAAACCTTAAGAGAACAAGTTATATGCCAAGTTTTCCAAGTGTGATTTTTGGTTGGATAGGCATTTCATTTTTGGGACATGTGGTATCAAGAGAGAGTATATCTATGGACCCTAAAAAGATAAAAGCGTATTGGATTGGAAACCGCCCAAGACAGTAACAGAAGTAAGAGCTTTTTGGGTTGGCTGGGTATTATAGGAAGTTTGTTAAGGATTTTTCCAAGATAGCTAAACCTTTAACCCAATAACCCAAAAGAATGAAAAGTTTATATGGACAAAAAGAGAGACAAAGTTTTCAAGAACTTAAGCAAAGACTTGTTTTCGCTCCAATCTTGGTACTACCAAATCCAAGAAGCCCTACACTGTTAATAAAGATGCGAGAAATGGTATCGGATGTGTACTCATGCAAGAGGGAAGGTAATTGCCTATGCTTCAAGATAGCTAAGGCCACACGAATAGAATTACTCTACATGATTTGGAGCTAGCCCAATGGTGTTTGCTTTAAAGATATGGCGATACTACCTTTACGGGCAAAGGTACGAGATCTATACTGATCATAAGAGCCTTAAGTATTTGTTCACACAAAAGCAGTTGAACATGAGAAAAAGGATATGGCTCGAATTAATTAAGGATTATGATTTTGGGATTAATTACTGCCTGGGAAGAGTAAATGCGGTTGCTGATGCTTTAAGTCGTAAGAATCACGGAGAAGTAGCAGCCTTGCTCACCGACCAAAAGGAATTAGTGAAGGAGTTTGAAAGGTTAAGTATTGAATTCATAGGAGGAGATACTGAGATGGAAATAGTAAATTTGGTGATGGAACCCACTTTAGTGGAAATACTCAAGGAAGCTCAGCATTACGATGAGATAATACAAAGAATAAAGAGAGAAATTCAAGAAGGAAAATATAATGACTTCACAGTGGATGACGAGGATGTAATAAGAATAAAAGGACGACTCTGTGTACCAAATGATGAGGAGATACGAAAGGAGATCATGAGTGAAGCTCACAATTCTGGGTATACGATACACTCGAGAGGAACGAAAATGTACAAAGATCTCGAAGGACATTACTGGTGGAACGGAATGAAATGGGACGTAGCCGAATTTGTGTTGAAGTGTTTGATTTGCTAGCAAGTGAAAGTAGAGCATCAAAGGTCAGGAGGATTGTTGAAACCCTTGCCAATACCAGAATGGAAGTAGGATCAGATTTCCATGGATTTTGTGTGGATTGCTGAAAACGCTAACAGAGCATGATGCTATATGGGTTATAGTAGATCAGTTAACCAAGTCCGCTCACTTTTTACCAATAAGTATGACTTATTCTATGGATAAATTGGCAAAGCTCTACATCAAGGAGATCGTTCGTCTACATGGAGTAATAGAGACTTAAGGTTTGTGTCCAAGTTTTGGGGGGAGCATGCAAAAGTTTATGAGAACTAAGTTGCACTTTAGTACAGCATATCATCCTCAGACCGATGGACAGTTTGTGCGAACCATACAAACCTTAGAAGATATGCTTCGAGCATGCGTGATGGAGTTTAAAGGAAGTTGGGAAGCACACTTACCCTTAGTGGAGTTTGCTTATAACAACAGTTATCACTCGACAATTAAAATGCCACTCTATGAAGCTTTATATGGACGGAAGTACAGATCGCTGTTATTTTAGGATAATGTGGAGAAATTAGTTCTTGGACCAGATCTTATACAAGATGCCGCTGATAAGGTACGAGTTATTCAACAACGAATGAAAGAGGCTTAAGATCGACAAAAGAGTTGAGCAGATCTGAAAAGGGTACTTGAGTTCCAAGTAGGAGATCATGTGTACTTAAAGGTAAATCTTATCAAGAGTATTCATCGAATCCGCTCGCAAGGAAAGTTAAGTCCTCGGTATATTGGTCCATTTGAAATACTTGAGCGAGTTTGGGAATTTGTGTACCGCCGTACTTTACCACCAAATTCGTCTGGGGTACACAATGTTTTTTACGTCTTTGTTCTTTGAAAGCATATAGTTGACCCAGATCAAGTTATGGAATTGGAATAGGTATTGTTAAAAGAGAACCTCACTTATGAAGAGCATCTGGTACATATTTTAGATCGAAAAGTTCAAAAGTTGAGGAATAAGGAAATCAAGTATGTTAAGGTTCTTTAGAGAAATCATTCATACGAGGAGGTAACTTGGGAGACCGAAAATGAGATGCGACAGAAATACTGCAAATTGTTTGAGGAATTAGGTATGTGCTTCAAGTTTTGAGGAAAAAACTTTCTTCAAGGGAGGTAGGTTGTAAGCCTCTAATTTTTAAGGTAGAATCAAGTTCAAACCCTAAACCGGAAAGTCAACTGGAGACTCTAAGTCAACAAATTCCAAGAAACTCTACTAGTTTAGATTCGACAATCCGATGTTCCTAAACCAAGAAGTCGAAATATGAGTAACGAATGTAGTTCGGTTCGTAATAATATTAGGATACTTAAAAAGATAAGATTACTGAATTTTCGATTTATTTCAAACCCGATCGGATATAGACTTTGGAAAACATGTCCCAGGGCTCGAGATATTAAATATATGATATTAATATCGTTAGACTCATAATTTCATGAGATTTGCAAATATATCAGTTATATAATTTTTCAGGTTATAAAAGTTACAGTTTATTTTTATCGTATTTTCATTACTACCAGTACTTTAAATATCTAACCTACTTTTTGATTTCTTCTACACTATTCAGAAGTACAACTACCCATAACCTATTTCTTACATCCTTACAACCTATTCCTATTATTTCATCATTTTCCTTACAATTTACTTTTCCAATATAACTTTTACTACTTAAATTACTTATTTAATTTTGAATCTTACACAACACAACACAAACAACTCCTCATCTCTCTCTCTATGAACCGGCGCTACCCTTCCACTTCTTTACTCTCTCAATTTGTTTTATTTCTTTTCTATTATTGCTTATTGCACAAACCCTAATCCATTTGTCTATATATATCCCTTTGTATCAACTTCACTTCACTTTTTTCACTTTTCACTAAACCAAAACCCTTGCAAAAATTTTTCTCTCTCTCTTCCTCTCCCTTTGCAAAAACCATAACACATATGCACACACACTCACATATTTTTCTTCAAGTTTCTTGTTCCAAACATCTAATAGATAATAGAACTATACTTTATTACCTTAAAAACATGTAATAGCAAGATTAATCATGTGTGATTCCACTAAAAAATCCCCATGAGTTTTAAGCTAGAGATGTGGAAACACTTGAACATGAAATCCTTGCCATCATAATGTTATAGATCTTGTTATTTGAGTTATTTTACTATTATCTTATTTTATTATCAAGATATGTTGTTATTATTACCATTTTATGCAAGTATTCATCATCTAGCCTCATCCACATAATAGTCATAGTATTCATGCATTTATAACTGGTATAATAAACTAGATCTAGTTGTTTTGAGTTCATAAATGCATTAGGCTTTTGTTTTATGTCCACAAATAACTTGTAATAGCTTGATGATAGTAGGAAAATGTTAGAAAGCTCAAGATCCACTTTAGTTTCAATAAAAATAATTTTTGAAAATTCGGGTAAAAAAGGAACCATATTTAGAAAAGCTATTTTTCAACTTCAAAATGTGTATTTTTCATTGAAAATGAAGGGCTTAGGGAATATATATCATAAATGAATGATTTTAATGAGAAAAGCTTAGATCTACTAAGAAATATTTTCAAAACAAGAAAAAGTTTACAAAAGTTATGTTTCAATCTCAATACCAAGTTTTAAATTCGTAATAAAGGAAGCTTGAAGTGTAAATACCCATTTTTCAACTCCAAAACAAGATTTTTACCAAAGAAATGGAAGCCTTAAGGAGTAGGTTTGATTAGGAGATGATTTTTGAAAGATTAAATGAGTTTTACAAAGAAAACAATCTCAAATGAAAATTTTAAAATTCGGATTTGAAAATGGCCATTATTTAAACACCTATTTCCAAATGCCAAAATGATGATTTTTATGAAAAAATAGAAGTCCTAAGGGATACATCTAATAAAGACTAAATTTTGACAAGGATAAAAGAGGTTATCAAAGTATAATCCTAGAATAAGGAATGGTTTCCAAGAATAGATTAAACAATGTTTTCATTCTTAAAAATTTTATAAAATTCGTAATTAGGTAAACTACCCATTTAAACATCTATTTCCTAACCCCAAAATGAAGGAATTTATTGAAATAATGAAGGTGATGATTATATAGGTCATCAATGTTGAGTTTTGATAAAAACAAGTGTGATTTTACGAGAAGAAAAGCTATTTTTCTTAAGTCTAGTAAATTTCAAAAGTTTTGCGAAGCAAAAGATTTTCAAAAAGAATTCTTGGTACCATATGCTAAGAATATACATATAGATAGTTTATCTCATAACCTTCATGACAATAGCTTGTAGGTATTGCATATACATAATGCACTTAGTAGAAACAAATTTAGAAAAATAATGCAAACCGCGGTTATTCTAGGAACCAAGATGACTCGAGAACCGGAAACCAAAACCCTAAATCGGAATAGCTTAAGATGGGAGTGAGACCTAGGAACCTTGAATCCGGCTTTTCCTCGGTTTCTAATTAAGAAACTTTTTAAAGAAAAATTAATCTTGAATATAGTTCTTGAATATATTTCAAACCAAGAAAAGATCAAATTTTGAGAAAATTTCAATTATGGGCCTTCCCGAGAACCGTTATAGAAAAACATGCCCCGAAACTCGAATTTAAAAAATTTACTCATGAATACTCATTTGAATCGAAATTAAATAAGGATTTCAAAAATAAAATTTCATAATTTTTCGGTTTATGAAAAATACAGTTATAGCCTTTTTATTTGTATTTTCCTTACTACCGGTAATTAAGTTGTCTTGATTATTATTCATTACTATTCACAAGTACAACTTACTACACTCACAAGCCATGCCCTACTCTTATATCCTTACAAACACTCCATTACATTTTCTTTTCCAAGAATTTTTTGTCTCTAAATAATTATTACTAATTATGACTTTTAATACACAAAACTATCAAAACAAAAATTAATAAAAACCAAACCCTCTCTCACATATGCATGGCCGGCGTGATCCTCCCAATTTGACTCAAATTGTGCAATTTTTTTTAAATTGTTTTTCTCATTTAACCTAATTTCACTTCATATATAAACCACTTTTTCTCTCTCTCTCTTCATTCTTCTCATTTCAAAATTTTCTAAAAGGTGAAAAAGCTCTCTTTCTCTCCCTCCCCCACTTTATGTTGCCATGAGCCCCATGGCTTCCACACACACCCACACAACTTTCTTTTTTTTTTTTTCCATTTGTCCTCTATTTTACTCTTAAGTAAAAGAACTTTACTTCTTTTACCTTTAGATCCTTGTAATGGCAAGGATATTCTTGAATATTTCATTTAAAGATCCCCATGAGCTCTTGCTAGGGATAAGGAAATATTAATACAAGAATACCAAACTATCATAAAGTAGATATTGCATTTAAACAAGCTTTCATGCCGTGAGCTTCATGATCATCCATCTAAAAGTTGTTTTGAACAAAGACCTTTCATAAAAATTTAGTTTTTATGTTCTCAAAACCTATTTAAGCATTTAAGATGATAGATCTACCATTTTACCATCCATATTCATGTAGGCATTTAGGATCTCATCTCTATTTTGAGTTTTTGTGCATTAATAGTCATCAAGACTTTTGTCTTGAGTAAATGACCTTGCTAATATATAGATCTTTAGATAGATGAGTCAAGGAAACCAAAAAGAAAAACTCTTTTCAAGAAATGAAATAGGGTAAATTAGGATGACATGGAAAACCTTGTTTAAAAACCCTTTTATCAACTTCAAAACATGTATTTTACAAGAAAAATGAAGTCTATAGGTGATAGATGATGTTTTAAAATAATTTTCATGAGTTTAAAAGAGTTTTTACCAAGGAAATACTTAAAACAAAAGATGAAGTCAAATAGAAATTTTGAGTTGAAAGTTCTTGTAATGAAAATTCATAATACTCAATAGGTGGTTAGAAAACACTAGTTTTCCAACCTCAAAAATGGTGTTTTCTTAAATAAATGAAGTCCTTAGGGTATAGGTAAAATAAATACGTAAAGTTCTAAGTATAAAATGCATTTTTCTTAAGAGAATCAACTTAAAAATAAATTTTTCTAAATTCGGATTTTTGGATCAACCCTATTATAAGACTCACTTATAAGTTTACAAATAAAGATTTAATTAAAGAAATAAAATCCCTAGGATATAGTTAATGTAAGGGTCAATTTTTCCTTAGAATAAATAGAATTTTCCTAAGGAAAATCCTTAGAACAAGTAAGAGTGACAAAGTGTACCAAATCTACTAGTTAACAAATGGCATGAAAGGGTTTCTTAAGATAAAGGTTATTTAAATTCTCTTAATCTAAAAAATAAGAACATAGGCACATAAGAATTCATATCATGACATTCATGATAGGGAAATTCATTGCCATGGCATTTATTTTCATTTTTCACTTAGGAACCTCAAGAGCATTCATGAAAATCACATTTTCTAATAGAACACGCTAACGCTATAATTTTCACAAACAACACGAATATCACCTGTATAACTCTCAAGGTATATATGAAAAAAAAAATGTAGTCCTCAATAAAATAATATGATAAGTATGTAATCTCCATAATCAACTTACTAGACATTGTTGACATAACTGCAGGTCAACAAGTCAAACCATACCCTAAAACTGTCACCACATGAAATCTCCAAATACAACTTAAAATTTCAATAAACAAAATATAAATCAATCATTAAAGTCTTCTTTGATCCATCCTATATCATCTATGACTATACAATTAGTCATCAGTAGGGTAGTCAGGACCGCTAACGCCATTCCCATCCTCATAGATGATATCAAAATCCGAAAGATCATAAATCACATTATCATCACCTGCACCTGAAATATAATAGAATGAGCAGCGAAGCCTAGTACGATAATATCCAATCCAGTTCAAGCAAGATTATGCACAAACAACATGCATAAATAAATGCAACTAAACTAAATGCATACAACAGTTTATTATCTATTTTAGTCCAGCAAAACAACACAGTTCAGAATCTAGTATACATAAATCCTAAACCCAGAGTAACTCAGACTCTGCTTTAAAAACATCCAACTGATTTGAAAATAGGTAATCATATATACATATATGGATGAGTGGGTACTCCCCAAACATCCCAATTCCTGAACACCTAAATTTTACCGGAATCATTTCTTAGCACGAGTCCACTCAGGATAACCTCACACTAAGATCATCAGGGTGCCTCACCAGTATCACTGTCTGCCAGGTCTCTATTGGTCAAAGCCAATCATAACCAGACAGACAATTATTAAGCCGAATATTTATTAAGTTTATTATGCAATTCTGTTCCTACATCCATTCACAATAAATATAATCTACAAGCACATACAACAAACAATGGATTGGTCGTACCTTTCTAAATTTCAGGAATCTAAATCAAATCCCCAGAATTTGATACCAACAACACATAAAGTCAACCCAAACTCCACCAATTCCTATATCCACATCAACAACAGTTTCACAAACTCCAAAGTCCTGTTACAATATATATATATATATATATATGTATCAACAGACATGATCGCAAAATCTTAACAAACATGAATTCTCCAAAAATCCTAACCTGAAAAGAAATCTCCGTTATTTGCACTGTCTATTTTGATCAATCTTCACAATTATCTTCAAGAATAATAAGGAACCGCACTAAACTCTACAATCATCAATTATTTTCATCAAAACCCTACTTCGCAATACATTAAGATTGTTTAGATCGTATTTTGTTGGAATCCATAATAGAGGAGATTTACCTACTATTTTGATTCTCTAAAACCCGTCTCGCAATCACCAATTTACTGGTCTTACACGTGCTAGGATTTTTCTCCAAAATCCTTCATATAAAAATTTAACCAAACCCTAAGAAACTTGTATAAATTGTAAAGAATCCTAATGAAAAGATTAAGATTACTTACTTTGGATAAGAAAATATTCTTCCGATGATTTTCCAAGCATATATCTCCAAGAACTCTCCAAAAATCTCTTTCACGAAGGAGAAATATTATAAAGAAAAACTATCGAAAATGATTTTCGCATTTCGTATTTATAGAAATTTGGTCATACGCCGGCCCTACGCCGGCGGCGTACTTGCAGATTTTGCCGGCTTACACCATACACTGGCCAGATCTACACGAAGGCCGGTAGCGTTCATCGGGCCTTGATTCCCAGAATTCAAATCGTCCCTTCATACGCTGGCAAATCTTGGACCTACGCCGGCAAATCTTGGACCTACGCCGGCGGCTTTCATGCCGGTGTTGAGAAGAAACCCTATGAACGCCGACAGCTTTCATGCCAATGTTGAGAAGAAACCCTATGAACGCCGGCAGCTTTCCTCCCAGCGTTAAGAAAAACGCTACTGTTCTCATCCTATGCCATCTGTACGCCAGCGGCGTAGATTCTCCAGGAGCCGGCGTACAATGTATTACAGAGTAAGCTGGCAAATTTAAGTCCTAAGCCGGCGGCGTTCTTCACCAAATATGCCGGCCTTTATTGCAGAAATTAAGAAAATTGATCCAATTAATGCCAATTTTCTAATACGAAATTGATCAAACTTAACCTATTTTTAACATCAACATAAAGGCATATTAGAATCTAGTAGCTTGTGAACACTTATCACTTAAAATTATTTTGTACATTACATTTATCTCCCCCTAAAAGAATTTTCATCCTCGAAAATTTACCTGAGTCATTGAAATATCTCAGGATATCTGGATCTCATATCCTCCTCCAGTTCCCAAGTAGCTTCACGTTCTATTTGATTCGTCCACTGTACCCGAACATATCTGATAACCTTGTTCCTCAAAATTTTCTCCTTAGAATTAACAACTTTTATTAGCTTTTCCACTGTAGTAAGATTTGGTTGAACATTTAACGGTTCAAGAGCAATGACTTCATTCGGATCTCGGACATACTTCCTAAGCATTGACACATGGAACACATTGTGTACCCCTTCTAGGTCAGGCGGTAAGGCCGATCTGTAAGCCATGTTCCCTATCCTTTCTAATATTTCGTACGGTCCCACATATCGAGGGTTTAACTTTCCTCATAGTCCAAATCAGACAACCCCTTTCGTTGGTGATATCTTGAGCAATACATGTTCGCCTACTTCAAATTCTAAGGGTCTCCTTCTTTTATCCGCATAACTCTTTTGTCTACTCTGAGCAGTTTATAACCTTTTTCTGATCAAACTGATTTTATCGACTGCATCTTGAACCAACTCGGGTCCCAACATCTGCCTTTCACCTACTTCATCCCAGTGAATAGGTGATCTACACTTCCTACCATACAGCGCTTCAAATGGAGGCATGCCTATCGAACCTTGATAACTATTATTATAAGAAAACTCTACTAAAGGAAATACTCGTTCCAAGCTCCTTTAAAGTCCAACACGCATGCCCTCAACATGTCCTCTAAAGTCTGAATAGTCCTTTCTGACTGACCATTTCTATGGGTGATAAGCTGTACTAAATGCCACTTTCGTTCCCAACGCCTGATGTAGACTCTTCCAAAATCTTCCAACAAACCTCGTGTCACGATCTGATATAATGGATACCGGCACTCCATGCAGTCTCACAATTTCATTGATGTACAACTGAGCTAACCGCTCCAACTTATACCCGGTCTTGATAGGTATGAAATGAGCCGCTTTCGTGAGACGATCCACAATAACCCAAATCGAATCAAACTTCTCTTTCGTCTTGGGTAAAGCGGAAACGAAATCCATCGTGATGTGTTCCCACTTCCACTGTGGTATTGGCAACGGTTTCAACTCTCCTGCCGGTCTCCGTGTTCGATATTTATCATTTGACACTGTGACACTTAGAGATATTCTGCAATTTCCTTTTTCATGTTATTCCACCAATACAACTTTTTCAAGTCCTGGTACATCTTGTTCCCTCCCATGTATGGAATAACTAGAATAGTGTGCTTCCTTTAGCAGT
This sequence comes from Combretum micranthum, assembly GCA_024138025.1. Taxonomy (NCBI): domain Eukaryota; kingdom Viridiplantae; phylum Streptophyta; class Magnoliopsida; order Myrtales; family Combretaceae; genus Combretum; species Combretum micranthum. Next base: position 82,565 of record JAMXBD010002512.1, read on the forward strand.
TCTTTCTTTAAATCTCCTTGGATTGGCACACATAACCTTCCTTTGTACCAAAATACCTTCATCATCAATATAAAATTCTGGTGCTCGTCCCATTTCCATTCTTCTTTTGATCTCCAATATACTCTGATCATCTGACTGACCCGTTTTAATTCTGTCCACAAGAGTAGGTTGTATTCTCATATTAGCCAAACGTTCGCCTACTTGTCTTGTGATTATCTCTAATTCAAATTTCCTCATTTCATCAATCAGATGTTTCTGTAGTAACCATAGCTGCCAAATTCTCTACCCTCTTCCTGCTCAATGCATCTGCCACGACATTTGCTTTCCCTGGGTGATACTGCATGTCGATGTCAGTCCTTAATTAATTCAAGCCACCTTCGCTGTCTCATATTCAATTCTCTCTGTGAATATATACTTGAGACTCTTGTGATCTGTGTACACTTTGCATCTCTCACCATACAGATAATGTCTCCAAAGTTTCAAAGCGTGTACAACTGCCGCTAGTTCCAAGTCATGTGTAGGATAATTCTTCTCGTACGGTTTCAACTGTCTCGAGGCATATGCAATAACCCTGCCCCCTTGCATCAAAACACATCCTAAACCCTGAAGCGAGGCATCACTATAGATTGCATATTCCTCACCACTCACTGGCAATGCCAATACTGGTGCTTTTACTAATCTGTCTTTCAACAACTGGAAACTGTCTTCACACTTCTTGCACCATTCGTACTTAATTCCTTTCTGTGTCAACCTCGTCAAAGGACTGGCAATCTTGGAAAAATCTTCCACAAATCGCCGATAATAACCTGCCATTCCCAGAAAACTTCTGATTTCTGACACAGTTTTAGGTCTTGGCCATTCAACCACTGCTTTGATTTTCTCGGGTCTACCGATATTCCACTTCCATTTACTATATGCCCCAAGAATGATACCTGCTCCAACCAAAACTCGCATTTTGAAAGTTTAGCATATAACCGCTCCTCTTTCAACTTATTCAAAACCAATCTTAAATGTTCCTCATGTTCTTCCTTATTTCTCGAGTATACCAAAACATCATCTATGAATACTACCACAAACATATCAAGGTATTCTCTAAAACTCGATTCATTAGATCCATGAACACTGCTGGAGCATTCGTTAACCCAAAAGGCATGACCACGAATTCGTAGTGTCCATATCTCGTCCTGAAAGCAGTTTTCTGAATATCCTCTGCCTTTATTCTCAACTGATGATATCCAGATCTCAGATCAATCTTAGAGAAAACTGAAGCTCCTGCTAACTGATCAAACAGGTCGTCAATCCTTGGTAACGGGTACTTATTCTTTATTGTTACCTGATTTAACTCCCTGTAATCTATACATAACCGCATACTTCCATCTTTCTTCTTAACGAATAGTACTGGAGCTCCCCATGGCGATACACTCGGTCGTATAAACTTTTTCTTTAGCAGATCATCCAATGCACCTTAAGCTCTGCCAATTCGGTAGGAGCCATTCTATAGGGTGCTTTTGATATCGGTGTAGTTCCTGGCACCAAATCTATTCCAAACTCCACTTCCCTCATAGGTGGTAATCCAGGTAAATCATCTGGAAAAACTTCTGGGTACTCACTCACAACCGGTATATCTGTCACTTCACCATCTGTTTATCTTCCTTTATCATCGATGCCAAAGGTTTACCCCACAACTCATAAGTTGGTAGTACTGGGGTCTTTGTACCACTAACTTATACTTAAACCGATCTCCCTCAGGTAAATCAAACTCTATCACTAGGTGATGGCAATCTATCACAGCATGATATTTTGCTAACCAGTCTACTCCCAGAATAATATCAAAATCCACCATATCAATCACAATCAAATCAGCAGGTAGATGTCTATTTTCTATCACAATATCTACAGATCTACAAACTTTATCCAAAACAGATCCAGAACCCAAAGGAGTACTAACAGATACCACATCAGACATGATCTCCACACATAAACCACATGTACTCACAAAAGATTCAGATATGCATGAGAAGCTAGCACCAGTATCAAATAAAATATAGGCACTATGCTGTAGTATAGGTAACATACCCGCAACAGTGTCTATAGAAGCTGTCTCACTCCTCTGAAGAGCATAAATCTTAGCTGGTGCTCGCTGACTCTGTCCATGGGAAACTCTGCCCATATGTCCCTCTTTGCAGTCCACTGCTCTGTGTCCTCTCTGACCACATTTAAAACAGAAAACCTGTGGAACTGTCTTCTCTGTGCAAACATTGCTTTTATGTCCCAACTTTCCACATGAAAAACATGCGTTCTCTGTCCACTTGCAGTCCCTCAAGTCGTGTGGCCCAAGGCATCTAGGGCATCTCTTGTCAGAACTCTGCCCTACAGATTTGTACTGCTGCACAAATGGTCTCTTTCCTTTATCTTGAGTAACAACACTGACAGCTGGTCTCTTCCCTAAATATACTTGATTCCTCGGTGGTTCCCGGCTCTTGATTCTACTCAAACCCTGCTCAATCATCTTAGCCTTGTTCACAACCTGCATAATTGCTCGATCCATCAAGTTCACCTGGTACTGTATCTCCGGTTCCAATCCAGTGATGAATCGACTAACTTTTGCTTCCTCACTTTCTTTCAGTGCATCGGGTAGAAACCTCATCAGTCTGTGTAACTCAGCCTCATATTCCTCAACTGAAAGCTTTCCTTGCTGCTGCGTATAATAATCTTGCAACATCTTTTGTTTAATGCTGTCGGGAAGTATTCTCTGAAGAAAGCCTGGTGAAACATCTGCCATGTGATCATCCCTGGCATGTGCCTCTTAGTACTCGCCCACCAGTTATTTGCTCTACCAACAGCAAATATGATGCATATTCCACTTTTTGTTCTCAGGAATGTCCAATGCTGCAAATGTTTTCTCTACTTCCTCTATCCACACCTGAGCTTCCAATGGTTTTCCCGGCACTGGCTCAAACTTGTGCACTAAATCCACAAACTTGTTAAGGCTTAGCACATCTGGATGTCGGGCTCCATTACCCCCATGTCCATGCAGCCTTTGAGTCTCTTGCCTCCAAGCATCAGCATTTTCTTGAACTATCTGCATGTCTCTCCTCATATCCTATTGCTGCTGATCTACCACTACTATCAAGGCATTTACAGCCTACATAAGCTGTGCTAAATCCACTAGCGCTTGTCTTACCGGTGGAGGTGGTAAATTCTCATTGCGAGCCAGATGTTCCTCTTCATTTTCCTTAGTATTTCTTCTCCTGGGCAGCATTCTAAAACAAACAAAACTTCATAGATTATAATAAGGGTGTTCAACTTGATTTAACAACTTACATCTAAACATCAATAGCTTGACTAGACAATAACCCTATTTATCTACCCCTCTCATCTTATCTCACCGTCCTAAAGAGTCAAAACCTAGGTCTACCAGATTTAAAACCTATTGCTCTGATACCAATTAGGCTGTAACGCCCTAACCTGTTGGCATTACAATCCCCCACGTGTTCTCTCTTAATAGAACATGCTAAGGCTATAATTTTCACAAACAACTAATATCACCTATATAACTCTCAAGGTATATATATAAAAAAATGTAGTCCTTAATAAAATAAATCATATGATAAGTATGTAATCCCCCTAATCAACTTACTAGACATTGTTGACGTAACTGCAGGTCAAAAAGTCAAACCATGCCCTAAAACTGTCACCACATGAAATCTCCAAATACAACTTAATACTTCAATAAACAAAATATAAATCAATCATTAAAGTCTTCTCTGATCCATCCTATATCATCTATGACTATACAACTAGTCATCAACAGGGTAGTCAGGACCGCTAACGCCATCCCCATCCTCATAGATGATATCAAAATCCGAAAGATCATAAATCACATTATCATCACCTGCACCAGAAATATAATAGAATGAGCGGTGAAGCCTAGTACGATAATATCCAATCCAGTTCAAGCAAGATTATGCACAAACAACATGCATAAATAAATGCAACTAAACTAAATGCATACAACAGTTTATTATCTATTTTAGTCCAGCAAAACAACACAGTTCAGAATCTAGTATACATAAATCCTGAACCCAGAGTAACTCAGACTTTGCTTTAAAAACATCCAATTGATTTGAAAATAGGTAATCATATATATATATATATATATATATATATAGTATGAGTGGGTACTCCCCAAACATCCCAATTCCTGAACACCTAAATTCTACCGGAATCATTTTTTAACACGAGTTCACTCGGGACAACTTCACACTAAGATCATCAGGGTGCCTCACCAGTATCACTGTCTGCCAGGTCTCTACTGGTTAAAGCCAATCACAACCAGATAGACAATTATTAAGCTGAATATATATCACGTTTATTATGCAATTCTGTTCCTACATCCATTCACAATAAATATAATCTACAAGCACATACAACAAACAATGGATTGGTCGTACCTTTCTAAATTTCAGGAATCCAAATCAAATCCCCAGAATTTGATACCAACAACACATAAAGTCAACCCAAACTCCACCAATTCCTATATCCACATCAACAACAGTTTCACAAACTCCAAAGTCCTGTTACAATATAATATATATATATGTATCAATAGACATGATCGCAATATCTTAACAAACATGAATTCTCCAAAAATCCTAACCTGAAAAGAAATCTCCGTTATTTGCATTGTCTATTTTGATCAATCTTCACAATTATCTTCAAGAATAATAAGGAACCGCACTAAACTCTACAATCATCAATTATTTTCATCAAAACCCTACTTCGCAATACATTAAGATTGTTTAGATCGTATTTTGTTGGAATCCATAATAGAGGAGATTTACTTACTATTTTGATTATCTAAAACCCATCTCGTAATCACCAATTTACTGGTCTTACACGTGCTAGGATTTTTCTTTCCAAAATCCTTCATATAAAAATTTAACCAAACCCTAAGAAACTTGTATAAATTGTAAAGAATCCTAATGAAAAGATTAAGATTACTTACTTTGGATAAGAAAATATTCTGCCGATGATTTTCCAAGCATATATCTCTAAGAACTCCAAAAATCTCTCTCACGAAGGAGAAATATTATAAAGAAAAATTCTATCGAAAATGATTTTCGCGTCTCATATTTATAGAAATTTGGTCATACGCTGGTCCTACACCGCGGCGTACCTGCAGATTTTGCCGGCTTACAACATACGTTGGCTAGATCTACACGAAGGCCGCAGCATTCATCGGGCCTTGATTCCCAGAATTCAAATCGTCCCTTCATACGCCGACAAATCTTGGACCTACGCCGGCGGCTTTTATGCCGGTGTTGAGAAGAAACCCTATGAACGTCGGTAGCTTTCCTCCCAGCGTTAAGAAAACACTACTGTTCCCTTCCTACGCCGTCTGCACGCCGACAATGTAGATTCACCAGGAGGCATACAATGTATTACAGAGTAAGCTGGAAAATTTAAGTCCTAGGCCAGTGGTGTTCTTCACCAGAGCTGGCCTTTATTGCAGAAATTAAGAAAATTGATCCAATTAATGCCAATCTGTTCTAATACGAAATTGTTCAAACTTAACCTATTTTTAACATCAACATAAAGGCATATTAGAATCTAGTAGCTTGTGAACACTTATCACTTAAAATTATTTTGTACATTATAATCTCAATTTCATTGTCTAGGGTTTAAGAATACGGGATTGTCGGATCTAGATTCACTAGACTAAGTATAGAACTATATGCATAAATCATTAGCAATAACAAAATAATAACTCAAATAAGATCTAAAACATAAACAAAATCAAAGCTACAAAAAAAGTTAGATCTATGAAATATAATTACTTTTAGCAAGAAAATAATAATAATGCAAGATAATAATCATGGAGAAGAGGAGTGTTTCATTTTGGCATCATCATCCTTAGCTTTTAAGCTTATGGAAGGTCATTTAATGCATGAAACTCCACTATAATTTACCTATATCACCTATGAAAGCTTTGGACAAGAGTTTTATCCAAGAATCTTAAAGAAATATGTGTGGGAGCTCAAAGAAGGAATGGGGCAGCAAGGTTTTCTGTGAGAACAAGAGAAAATAAAGAAAGAAAGAAGGAAAAAGAGAGGAAAAGAGAGAGTAAATGGTATAGGGTTTCAAAGGAATGAAAGGAAGTAAATGAGAGGCATTAAATGGAGAGAGAGGAGTGTCTTAATTGAAAGAGATAAAAATAAAACAAAGGCAGCAATTGGAGAGGGGCTGCACGTGAAAATGAGGAGAAGAGAGAGAGAAATTTAGTTAGCTTTTGACTTGAATTGTAATGTAATTAATGTGTAAGTGTAACTTCTTGAAGAAGGGTTTAAAAATATGTATATTTAATCAATTTGGGGGCATTTCAAGGGACAAAAAGGTAGCAAAAAAGTCAAATTTTCTGCCATGAAGTGTGGAATAAAGTGTAGAAAGATTGAAGTGAAAAAAATGATGTGTGAAAGGTGTACTTAAAGGTATGGGTTTGTAAAGTACTTTCTTAATAAATAAAATAAAAAAGAAAAATATAGAAAATGTATTCCAAATATTTATAGCAGATTTTCATAACAGAAATAATATAATTAATTTATTTTATTTTAGTGAATTATTAATAATTACCATATGATCAAAATACGTGAATATGAGCTATAAATGATATTTTAAACTCGAAAAATTCTAAAATTATTTTATAAAAATAAAAATATTTTTCAATTATTAAATTAATTTATTTTATTTTTAGTATCAGGCCTTAAATAGAAACTGATCCCGTAAAAACCCAAACCGAACTAAATTTTGGAAAAACAAAATTTTCTATGATACATAAAATAGTTCTAAAAATATAAGGGTTCATAAGAATAATAAAATTGTATAATGAATAGTAGTGAATAGTACATAAAGACTAATTAATTACCGGTAGTAATGAAATACGAATAAAATCGCAAAATCAGATAATTCTAGTTATTGAAAAATTATAAAACTGATATTTTAGAAATCCTTATGAAAATATGAATCTAACGGTACTAATGGTATATTTTTGATATCTTGAGCCCTAGGACACTTTTCAAAGTTTGCACTCGAACGGGTTTGAAATAGGTCAAAAATTTACCAATCTGATATTTTTAAGAGATCTCATATAACTACAAGCTACTTTACACACTTAAACCATACCTCGCCCTCTAGGGCTAAGAGTGCGGGATTTCCGGACTAAACTACTATATTCTACTTAGGGTTCCCGGGTGATTTTCTGGTTTGGGTCTTTGCAAATTTAGAAACCGATATTTTATGTCTATACAACATATTTAATTTGAGAAATTTATTTTAAATTTTATTTTATAAGTATTTAATATCTCTTAACGTTTTTGGAATTATTGAATTGAGTTTTATTTCCAAAGGTTTATCATTATTTACTTGTTAATAATTTGTTTTTGAATTCTATATTACCCGATTTTACTATTCAGAGTTAAGTATGGAATTTGTCGTATGTAGTGGTTTTGAATTTGAAGATTGTTGAGTTCTTATTTTATTTTCAAGGAATCTCATTTTCTCAAGATTAAGAAATTTCTGGATTCGTTCTTGATTTAGGACTAGTCAAAGTTCGATTTTAACTCAGAGTCATTTTTAGGGTTTATTTTCGAAGTTCATTTTGAATTATTTATTGGAATTTTCTAGGGCATACAATTATTGACTGGGTATTTGTAATTACTAGCTTGAACTTATTTTCATGGGTCTAAATGTGTGGTGCACCTTTTAGATTCATATTTGATATCAATTGAATAGATTGATAGATCATTCTTTTGAATAGATCTATGGCTACTAATGGAGTTACTCATAATCGCCTTAAGAGAGGGATGGTGAAATTTTTTGTCACTTGTTTTGAAATTTGTTAGGTTGGTTTTAAAATATAGGATTCTTAATCTTTATGCGGGTCTAAATCGTTGATAACTTGTGAAGAGATTCCGGTGATCTAGTTTAGACCTAGGGCTACTGAACTTGAGAGAGGCTTTATCTTACCTCAGTGAATTCAACAGTGCAAATGCACTGACATACAACTCTCTATCTGAGTTTGTCAAGAAATCACATAATAAGGAATTGATGAAGAAAACCCTAGGCTTCTATCTTGCATTTTTTACAAACCAATCTTTAATTTTTCCCTGAAAACATTTGTAAATTTTCACTAATCTTAGTATAACTTCTTTTTTATCATGTCTTTCTAAATTTTCTTTGGCTAGATAACAGATGAGAAGTGAGTTAGATAGATGGCAACAATCCCTTGGAATATGACCTAATATTTTCTATGCTACTTCGGTAGATGCGCTTACCGATGTTGGTAGTTGCTTCTGAAGTTGAAAGAACACATTAGTTCTATAAATTTTTAAAAACTTCAACTTCGTGGTCTTTTAAATGGTTTTCAATCTAATTAACCAACAGAACCAACCAAGTTTTCTGGCGCTATTACCGGGGATTGGTGTTAATGCATTAACATGAAGCTCAATAAGGCACTATTTGAAAGCATTTCATTTATTAGACTAGTCACTAATTTTTGTGAACAGTTGTAAATAGTTTTCGTTTTTTCTTTTATTTTATATCTGTAAATATTTCTTTATTCATAGTTTTTCTTTTATTTTTGTAAATACTTGTTTCTTTTTGTTCCTATACATTATGCTAACCCTACTTTGTCTTTCTTATATATATGTACATGATGTATATATATATTTTGTTTTTAATTTGTTTTTGCATATAGCACCTTATTTGTTTGTAAATATTCCTGCTTAGTTTTGTTTTTGTTTTTCTATATAGTTTATATATTTTTCGGTATATTCTTTAATTCTTTATTCTTCAGTTCTTTAATTCTTTTATTTGTTTATTCTTTTATTCTTTTTGTATATTATGCTTTAGTAATGTATTATAGTGTTGATTCATTTATTTGTTATAATAAAGCTTTGTTGTAGATTATTTCTTTTAAAAATAAAAAAAATATAGGATTATGATTAGGAGTCAATCTCATACATTGTTTCCATTTACTCTAAAGCCTCAATGAATAGGAAGAATATCCAAACGATGGCTAGAGAAAACAAAGAATTTTCTTAGAGGAGATGGTTGCTAGAACAGACCCTAAGAACAATGGAGTAGAGATTCAGCAAGACATAGACCCTACTAGAGTAAATTAACCCATAACCATGCTTAAGTTCTGCAGACCCACCCTAAAAGGGCCAGTACTAGTATAAAAAGGCCCAAGGTTGCAGCAAATAATTTTGAGATGAAACCCAATGTCATACAGATGGTGCAATAGTATGTACGATTTGATGGGCTATAGGATGAAGATCCTAATACCCATCTACAACAATTCCTAGAGATCTATGATACTCCTAAAATTAATGGCATGTTAGATGATGCTATATGTTGAGGTTGTTTCCCTTTTCCCTATGCAAAGAAATGGTTAAATAGCTCGCTTAGGAATTCTATAACATGATGGCAACAAATGGCTGATAATTTCATGATGAAATACTTTTTCCTTCTAGAACAACCAAACTTAGAGCTGATATAACCTCCTCCCACTAACTTGACTCTAAAACCTTATATGAATCCTTTGAGAGGTGGAAGGAACTACTTGCACGTTGCCCCCAGACTACTCGAGTGGACTTAAGTCTAGACCTTTTATAATGAGTTGAACTATGGAACTAGGTAGCTAATAGGTATAGTAGTAAGGGGAGTTTGAACAATTAATCTCCTAAAGAGTGTTTGAACTTGTTTGAAGATATGGCAAATAATCATTACCAGTGGTCCTCTATTAGGGCTAAGAAAAGAAGTCTAGATGAGTCTTTGAGCTCAATGTGGTGACCAATCTAACCTCTAAAATGAATTCCCTTAGTTGGAAGGTGGATAACATGACCATTGGTAGTAGCTAAGGGCACATGATTGATGGTAGTCCTCAGCAGATTGAGGGAATGATCTCCGAGAGTGTGGAATTTATGAAAAATTGAATGGAAAAAAGGATGACCCATATAGTAATACTTATTACCCTAACTGGAGAAACCATTCCAATTTCAGGTGGAGCAAAGGATAAGTGATCCTCAGGTAAATGATAAATTATTTTACTTTATGTTATTAATAAGAATTTGGGCTTAATCTAATGCATTTTTCATTAAATTTCTATGAATATGGTGTTTTTAATGCTTAATGTTTTTTTCAACTCGTAGAATCAAAAGAAGAAGAATTAAAGTGTTTGGAATTATATTTGGAGCAAAACAATAACAAAACTTCAAGAAACATTCTGTCGAGCCTTGCAAAAGCACTTGTCGAGGCCTAAATGTTAAAACAAAACAAAGCAAATTGATTTGTCGCACCTAGATCGAGCCCTCGACATGATCATCGATGAATGATTTGAGGAGATTGAACCTTGGAGTGAAGAATAGATTTTTGTCGTGCCACACTATTAAGGCCTAAACTTGACCTGTGATGAAGACTGAATAAATAATAGACCTTTGCTAAGAAGCATAAGTTGAATCAAGCCCAAAGTATCAGCTCTCGACATCCTCAATTTATCCCTCTACAGAGAGATTGACAAAAACTCATGCGTTTTAGCAGAATAGCTCAACTCAAGTCGAGCCCTAAACTTCATGTAACATCCGAGTGCTTGACCTACCGTGCGACAAGTATCTCTATGAGCTAGCTTGTTAGATGCGCATGAGTCCAATAAAAAATGCAGTCTATTATAAAAGAATATACTATGTCAGCAATAAATTATCATGATTTCTATGCCCCTAATGTAAACCCCAGAAATTTTCATGGTTTTAGGAAATGATAATAAAAGTCAAAAACTAAAAACCAAAACCGTGAAAATATACCCAAGTTAAAACCTCAATTCTAAATAAGGTCAAACACAAGAATTCTTAATCTTGAGAAAAAGCGAACCTTCAAAACAAAATAGAAAATCCAACTATCGGTTGATTCAACATCCGAACTAATCAAATCATCTATCTGATTCCTAACACACACATCAAGATGATATATCCAAATAATGCTTGACAATAAAATGCTAAGACCTTAAATCCTTCGGTAAAATTAGAATTAAAAAAATTTCAATTTTCACCAAAAATCAAACTGAGTCGACCCATAACCCTAGACTCTGTTAAACGATCCCAAGGACTAGAAAATATTAAATAATCACAAATAAAATAAAATAAACCGTAGATGTTGAACTAAAAATATAATACAGACAAAACCCTAAAATTTTATAAATCATACAAATAAAATCAACAAGTCATAAGTCAAACCGGAACCCTAAAAGTCAACAAAGCTTACAACTAACCCTAGTGTTTAAGATCTGGCAATCTTGCGCTCTTAAAACCTAAATAACAAAATGGAAATAATTGTTGATAATAGTTCGTAATAATATAGGGAAGCTTAAAAATATCATATTCGCAAATTTCTAATGTCCTTCGGATCTGAATGGGATCAGTTTTCAAAAATCGTGCTCTGATACAATGGATGACAAAAATATTTCGTTAATACCAATAGACTGGTAAAAATATAAGGAATCCAAAAATATCAGTTTTAGAATTTTTTGGTAACTAAAAATTACAAATATCGTATTTATACGCATATTTTTATTACTATCGGTATTTTAATTATCTAGTCTACTATTCATAGTACTTTTCTACTATTCATCTATCTCTACTTTTTCTTACTACCTATTCTTACAACCTACATATCTATTTCTTACAATTTCCTTTTCCCATAAAAATTCTACATCACATAATACTAAACTTCTCTTACACTTTTCTTCTAAAATTAATTTTTAATCACTTTTCTCTCTCTTCCCCCCTCCTTTGCCGTCCACCATCTCTCTCTATTAACTCTCAATTATTTTCTTTTTCAATTAATTTAATTACATTTAATTTTCACTCCAAAATTCTATAAATACCTCATTCCTCCTTCATTATTTACACAACTCATTTTACTACCAAAACTATCCCAAAATCTAACCACAAATCCTCTCTCCAAAATTGCTTTCTACCAAAACTCTCTTAAACCAATTTGTCACAAAAATCCTTCTTTATACATAAACTATCTACCACATATCACTAACAATATAATCCCATATTCATCTTCTACTTCTTACTACATAAACACTCAAAGATAAACCCCTACCAATATTTTACCCATGTCATGTAACTTTACATGACCATGGTATGAGTTTCCTAAACTTAATGTTATGGAAGCTACACTATGTTCATGTATTGTTCTTGTTCATGAACATCCATTTCTATATTTTTATCTTGATTATTATACTTTGCTCATATTATTGTTGTTATTATGCTAACTTCTTATTCATATTTAACTAAATATATTTATGTATCTATATATATTCTTTAGAGCATACAAGCTGACTTATTATTTATTTATTTATTTTCATGCTTTGCAATTTATTTATTTCATACTATTTTAAAATTAGTCTTTCTAGTCTTAGACTTGTCATTACCAAGTCAAAACAACTTTTTCTTTCTTTATTCTTTTTGAGGCTAGTCTAATCTTAGTCCCATGATACATTGATGAAGCTAAGGTTTCCAATACTTGATATTATTACATTGGTTATTATTATTACCTTGCTTTTCACCTTTTTCTTATATTTTCATCATCTACATACTACATGCTCCTAATACATGTATCTACATAATGATATTGTCTCAACTAAATTTAAAAGTAGAATTTTTCTTTAATAAAGAAACTTGAAACTAAATTTTCTATTATGAGACTTGTTATCAAATAATGGACTTATTATCAACAACATAGAAATGGAATGATACAAGTTTTCTTAAATAACGTAGATAGCTTTACCAAGGAAATATAAGAAATAAACACATTTTTTCAAAATATTGTAACCTAAGTCTTAGGAAAATAATTTGTTGGTATTCAAAGTTTTCACAAAAAGCTTAAGATTAAACTCTTTTCAACTCCATAACAAACCAAGAAGCAAACTAGTTTTCAAAGTTAAGATAAAATCAACTCATAAAGTTATAAACCCACTTAGAAAAATAATGATTTTCAAGTTTCTATAGAAGGAACTTATTTTCAAAGAAGATAAATATGGTAAGATAAAAAATAAAGGATTTTATCAATAAAGAGGATTCTTTTCAAATAAAATTTGTAGAGGAAATAAAAGACCAAGTTTTAGAAAACAAGAAATATAAGAAGAACAGACTCATTTTCTAAAACCATTCTAAATGCAAATTTATAAATAGGTTATAATAACTTAATAAACTTTTAATAATTTTGATCTTATATCACTAGAAGTAAAAAATTATAAAAGACCAAAATTAAAGGAAATTTACTTGTTTTGGAAGAAGGAATGAGGAAAATGAAATAAGAATATATTCATTTATAATAACCTAGGAAAATATAAAGTTTCTTCAAAATACTTGAAAAGAAATTTGTCAAGTTTAGTTCTAACACTTCAAAATTAATTGTTTTATGAAATAAATTGTTGAGACACTATCATTAGAATTTTTGCATATAAAGTAAGCTTATCTATATACTCAAGGGATTTATCAATCATATATATATATATATATCTATATTTTTACTAAAAGATTTTTTAATGAAGTTGAGTTGGAAAATTGTTTGGTAAAATCTGGAAATAATCATTTTGAATATGTATCCTACATTTTCGATACCCAAATGACCTCATATGAAAAAAATAACCTTATAAATGGATAGATCTTTTCGAATAGGTAGAAAATAGTATATTATATGTGAAATTTCGAGTTAAAATGAGCAAGTTATAGCCATTTTAAATTGGAATTTCATTATATGCGATTTTGATGAACATAGTGAAATGGAACTAGAAAGTTTAAGTAGAATTTCTACAAAATGCTCATTCCAGGTATTTCTTTTGTTTAGGTGATGAAGGATACAAGATTAACCTTTTTAAGGATTACTCTGACTAAGAAGCAAAATAGACGAGTGAGTTATTCCTCTTAATTTTGTTACCTTATTTGTGCTTGTAAAGTAGTAACATTAGTATACTAAGAAAAGATAAAAATGGATATGTATGGGTAATCCGGGAATATGTATATATGTGATTCTATGCTTATGTGTGAAATAAGAGTTAAAAATATCGAAACTTCAAATTGCTTGTTTAAGTGTTTTGTCTACTTGCTTGTATGACTACTTAATGTTTGCTAAATTGATTGATCACCCCCTTAATAAACCTTAATAAGGTTTGGCTTAAGAAAAATAAAACGCTCACGCATATCATCCATCAAGTCACATTTCTTTCGAAAGGCTACTACTCTTACGCGTAGAATTGGATTGGCTGTTATCGTGCTGGGACATGAGCCATGTTCTTTCCTAGATAATCTAAATTGCTCGGGAAATACGACTCTAGGTTTGAAGCCGAGCCAACCAAATACTTTGGGTGGGGACCTAGGGACTAGCAGTAGAAGGTCGAGGATCTTCAACAATAATTCCTTAACCTTTGATACGGAGGGGTAAATTCGTTCTATATATGGTTTCCAGATAAATATATATATTTGTGAAATCACGTGATTGTTGCATTGTATGCATAGCATATGCGCGAAAATTTAAATGAACTTGTTTGAAACATGGTGCGAATAAAAAGGAATACCTCACTAAGCTAATTGTAAGTTTATACCCCCATATATTTTGTTGAAACAGGTATACCCATGGCTTAAATCGAAGATCATGAAATTAAGGAAGTCATTGGAGGATGTTAAATTTTATAAAGGCAATCGGGACATAGGATGAAGTTACTTTGTAAGGTTCCTTATATGTAATGTATGCTATGTTAGTGTTTTAGAAATTTCTAAGAAGTGTATTTATTTTGACTTGAAGACAATAGAAAGATATGCCCCTAATAGTTATAATTTACCATGTTTATGTTTTATGATAAGTATTCTCCTTGCTTTGTTACTTAATCATTATTAATATAAATTGTGCTACTTCGATGCACTCCCTTGGTTGTGATGTATGCCTTACATGATATGTAAGCCTTTGCGTTACTGAGGTAGTCATTCTTAGGCTTTAGTATTGTGTACGGCAGATTGCCACGTTTAGGGTACCTCTCAGGGCGTGACACCCAGCCTACGAATAAGCATGCATAGGCTCTGTGTAAAGTATGTAGCATATGTAACAAATATTCCAAACATAGTGTAGAGAGAGAATTTTGAGGCAAAAGAATTGGTTTCTTCTTGCTTTAGAAGTCTCGTGGTTTCTCGGTAAAATCAGTTTAACCCATTGTTTGTAATTTTGCAAGACTTTGTTCATAATTGTAATATTCTTTATTAATTCCATATTATTTCTTTATAATTCATTCTTAATTTCTAAATCCATGGAGAAATAATCTCCTACAGCTTAGGGTTTGTGAATCCAAATCTTGATTCATGTGATTTCAAATATGCTTTCAATTTAATATTGACAGGTATTTATAATTAGTAGCTTGATTATATTTTCATGAATCTAAATGTATGGTGTACCTTTTAGATTCATGTTTGATTTCGTTAAAATAGGCTGAGAGGTTATTTTAATGAATAAATCTGCGGCTACTAATGGAGTTGATCCTAAACACCTTGAGAGATGAATGGTGAAAACTTTCTATCATTTGTTTTGAATTTCATTGAGTTGTTTTTTTTAAATAAGGGATTCTTGATCTTTATGTGGGTTTTAGTACCGTTGATAACTTGAGAAGAGGTTCCAGTAGCTTGGCACTGACCTTAAGAGAGGCTCTAGCTTACGTTAGTGAATTCGATAGTACAAATACATTAGTAAACAACTCTTTCAGAGTGTTATCAAGAAATCTGTAAACCTCTAAAATTTTGGAATCGGTTTAGCATAAAACCCTAAACCGGAAGTCAAATGAAACCCTAAAGGTCAACAAAACCCTAGTTTACCGTATCCATCTAAATCCGGCATTGCCGTTTTCTTTGGCCCTGAAAAAGAAGTTGGGATAATTAGCTAAATAGTTCGTAATAACCATAGGTTTTATAAAAGTTTCAGTTTCGCGAAATTCGGGTGTCCTTCGAACCCGATCGGACACAGTTCTCGAAAAACGTGTCCGGAAGCCCGAATAGTAAAAATATTCCGAATACACCGTTAGACTCGTAAAAATATAAGTTTTCCAAAAATATCAGTTTCGTAATTTTTCGGTAAGTAAAAATAACAGATATAGCTATTATACGCGTATTTTCTTACTACCGGTACTTTAATTGTCATATCTACTTTACATTACACTATTCATTACTATTCTACACTATTCTTTTATCTCTACTTTTTCTTACACCTACTCTTACACTCTACATAACCTATAATCTTAACTTTTTACCTTTCCCATAACTTTATATCACATCTACTTTACAAATTACATCTTTCATTCAAAAAAAGTCACAAAAATAAATCAATCCCCCCCCCCCCCCCCCCACACACAATGGCCGGCGCCCCCTCCTCTCTCCATCTCAATTTGTTTCAATTTTGCATTTATTTTAATCACACAAAAATCACTCCACATTTTCCTATAAATACCCCCCCTCTTTCACTTCTTTCACACATTCACTACCCACAAATTCTTACCAAAACTCTCTCAATTTTTCCTCTCAAAGCTCTCTCAAATTACTATCTCAAAACTCTCTCAAAATAATTCCACAACAACTTCCACCAACAACAAAAACCCATAACCACATAACCATATCAAAGTCTTCTTTAGGTAACCCCTTTATAATTCTTTCTTCTTCTTCATGTCATGTAACTTTACATGACCATAGTGTGAGTTTCCAAATACTACAAGTTATGGAAACTACATTATGTTCATGTATTGTTCTTGTTCATGCCAATCCATTTATGTTTATGTTGTTTTATTATTGTTTATATATCTATACATATATATACATATTCTTTAGAGCATATAAGCTCACTTGCAATTTATTTATTTCATGCAAAGCAATTTATTTACTTTTCCATTGCAATTTATTTATTTATTCCTTGTTGAAATAAGACTAGTCTCTAGTCTTAGACTTGTCCTCATCAAGTCAAAACAAGCTTTTCTTCTTTCATTTTATTTCATTATGGGACTAGTTTATTTCTTAGTCCCGGGAGCCTTGAAAAAGCTAAGACTCCAATACTTGACTTTATTATTATGCTTTATGTTATTTTGTTTATTATTATTCTCATAATCATGTTCATTTAGATTGTTGTCCAAAAGTTTTATTTTCTAAAGATAATTAAATAAAAGAAGGCTTTTTGTCACTTAGGAATAAGTTTTGTGAAACATAAAAATATAAGATAACAAAAATAAACTCATTCATTTTCAAGTTACAAAAAGAATTCACTATGAATTTAGAAACTATTTTTACTTAAAAAGCTACTTAAATCTTGTTATTCTACCTTGTTTTCAAAAGAAAATATTTTGTTGACAAAAATGGTTCTTTTCATAAAGAAAGAAAATAAGATGGATGACTAAGGAAATTTTAAGTAAAGACCTTGCAAACAAATAGGCAAAGAAAATTTATGGTTTGAAAATAATAAAGTTATTTCTTTTCAAGTTACAAGAAGAAGTTAATAAGATTATAGAAATTAGTTTTTCTACAAAAAGTCCTTAATTGTTCACATTGTTTTTATGAAGAAAACAAATTTTCATGCATGGATGATTATTTTTGAAAATGAGAAAAAGAATGAGAAATATCAAGTAAGGAATTTTTGCAAAACAAGTAAACAAAGGAATTTACACAAGAAAAATGAAGAATAACATATTTCCTAGAAAACTTCAAATATAGTATTAATATAACTTAGAAGTAGAAAATTTTATTTTCAAAAGTTACTTGAAAGAGATAAATAAAACCAACATAAAACGTTTTTAGAAAACAAAGAAAGCAAGGTATTCATTTCAAAGAAATTTACAAAAACAATTTCCGAAAAGCTTCAACCCGACATTGTTTTACCTAAGAAAAATAATTTGGACAACAAGACACTTGAGCATGCTTAAATATGAGTTATATAGTTATAAAAAGAGAATTTTTCAACTATATAGATAACTAAGTATTTATCAAACAAATTTTGATTTCTTGAACCAAAGTTGTTTTTTTGAAATCCGTGGTGAATTTTGTCGCCACTTTTTCGGAGCCTATATGGCTTTGTTTGTGGGAAATAATTTTGAAATGGGTAGATCTTTTCGAGTAGATAGAAATCGGTATATTATATGCGCGATTCCGAGTTAAAATGACCAAGTTATGGCCATTTTAAGTTGGAACATTCTTCTATACGAACTTTAACGTTCTTTGACATTGTTTTGTCAAAATTCAAGAAAATCTTCAAGAAAAACTCATTATGGGTATTTTCTTTGGTTAGGTGACCCCGAGGAAGGATTTCTTCACCCCGAGAACTATTACGATTAAGTGGAGTGTGTGAACGACTCATCCGCTTAGAGGAATAGACGACAATGGCATCGTGAGTTTATTTCCATTAAATGCTACACTTGTTGTGCTTGTAAATTAGTTGCACTAGAGTTAGGAAAAGATAAACCGATATGCATGTAAAATAATTCCTTGAAAGAATTCTAAGAATATCGAAGCCCGAATTGTTCTAAGTGATTGTTTTAGTTTAATATTGATTTGTGTGAAATTCCTTGATCACCTTAA
This sequence comes from Combretum micranthum, assembly GCA_024138025.1. Classification (NCBI taxonomy): domain Eukaryota; kingdom Viridiplantae; phylum Streptophyta; class Magnoliopsida; order Myrtales; family Combretaceae; genus Combretum; species Combretum micranthum. The sequence goes on from JAMXBD010002512.1 coordinate 101,224, forward strand.
AGTTGAAAATAATTATGTTATGACTTTATAAATTAATGAACTCATGCATACCACGAAGTGAGTCACATTGCATGGTTGGGTTATTATCCTTGGGTGAGAAGGATAGTAGGCTCATGTCGAAAGCAACACTTGGCGGAAGATCCGAAAGCGATTGCTTGGCGGCTTAATGGAATATGCTTGGCGGTTGATCCGAAAGCAAGGTCAAATCAAGTAGATTCGGAATACTTGGCGATGAGTGCTCGCAAGTTTAAAAGTTTTTAATGAATGCTTGGCGATGAGTGCTCGCAAGCTTAAATTTTCTATTATTAAAACTACTTGTTTTGAGTATCACCAAACCCCGAATGGAGGGCGTAAATCCATTCAACATATAGTTCCCGGAAAGCTATATGATTGTTTGCCCACGTGTTTGATGCATTACATATGTGTGATTAACCAACTTGTTTGAATCTTGTTACAAGAAGTTATTTATGGAAATAGTTCTCACTAAGCCTATTAGCTTATACCCCGATAGCTATCTTTTGCAGTTCCCGTACTTATGGTTAAGGCCACGTGGACCATGCGGGCAGGTAATCCCTTTTGAACATTAGAAATCTGGATAAAGTACAGCATAATATTAGCATGCAAATAGTTATATAATAGATTAGTAATTTAGGGAATTGTCCTTAAGTTTGTAAAGTCTTTGCCATGAACAAATAATTATTGTGAATCCTCTTTTCTTAATATGTTTTTATATCTCCTTAAACTTCATTATTCCACATATGGTCCTCTAAAATTGTGAAAGTAAGCCTTACACTTAATATAAAAGCTTTTGGAAATGACTAAGGTTGTCATACTTAAGCTTTAATATTGAGTGTGGCGGACTGTCACGTTTAGGGTACCCCTTTGGGGCGTGACAAAATCACATGATAAGGAATTGGTGGAGCAAATCCTAGGTTCTTGTCTTGTATTTTCACAAACCCATCTTTAATTTTGCCCTGAGAACATTTGTGCATATTCATTAACATAGCATAGCTTTTGTTTTCATTATGATATTCTGATTTTCTTTGGCTAGATAATAGATGAAATGTGAGTATTGTAGATGCCACCAATCCCTTGGGATCTGACCTAATATTTTCAATGCTACTTTGGTAGGTGCACTTGCCTAGTATTGATATTGCAATTCGAAGTTGAACATAACCTAGTAGTTTTACAAATTTTGAAAAACTTCAACTTCGTGGTCTTTTAAAATGGTTTTAAACATTGACAAACCAGTAAACAAAATCTCTCTGGAAGAATTGACCTCTCAATTCATCAAAGATTCCAAGAATAGGTAGTAGATTGTTGATTCAACTCCAAGACACTGCATAGTTGCCATACACAACTTGGAGACCCAGTTAAGCTAGATCTCTAACCTCCTCTCAGAGAGACCCTAAGGATCTTTGCCATCCAGTATTGAAGCCAACCCATAGGAACAACACAAGCCTTAAAAAGAAAGACTCCTTGGATGATTATCCTACCTTTCTTTTGCGAAAGTTTTTAGAAAGAAAATCTGATGTTTGATTTTTTTAAAGACCTTTGTTTGAAGTTTGCTGAGGAATGTTTGGATAGGATGAATGTTGTCTTAGTGAAAATTCAAGATTTTTGATGGTTGTAAGACTTTATTCAGATTTTGAAACTTGGTTTAAATGATCTGTGATGATGTTTGAAGTTTATGAATGTATTTTTCATGGTAATTTTTTGTTTGAATGAATGAATGAATGATAGGGAGATGAATAAGTTTGTGGAGCAATCCACATATTTAAGCAGTTTAAATTGTTTTACATGTGATTTATCTATATAAATTTGGCCCCAAGCCAAAGCCACAACAAGGAGAATTGTATAAGTTTTTCAATCGAGCCTTTAGTTGAACCCTCAACTTTAGGCTACGACGTACCTAATTCTTTATTCTTTTTTTTTTCAGGTTTTAAATAAAGGCCTGCACTTAGGCCTTGATGTGATTATTCTTTGTTCTTTTAATAAGCCATAACTTGTATTTAAGTCTTGATTCTTTAATTTTTTATTAATAAATTATGCTGCGACCTAATTGTTGAGCTCAAACTTTGAGCCCGACACTTTTTAATATAAAAGGATAGAAACTGTTCATTCCCTCTTTTCATTAGTACAATAAAAATTTCTAACGAACCTAATAGAGCATTTCAGTATCCTCAATAATCTTGCACTCATAAAACCTACTAAAAATCAATCCTTTTCATTATACCAAGCATCAACTTACTAAGGTAAGCTCATCTCTATGCTTTTCTTTTATTTTTATTGTTTTATTTGAGCATAAATGTCAGATTTATCTACATATTCTAAGGTTTCAGTTTGTATAGAATTCTTAATATCTACTATGTCCGATAGAAGTTAATTTACTTGATGATAAAAATAGGTTGATAAAACTATCTTATGCATCTTTATGAGCTAAATTTTAAGTAATCTGCCACAAACTTCATTGTGACTTTCGAGCTTTATTGAAGGTCTGTATAAACTTAGTTTAATATTAAAGGCATTAAAATGAAATTAAAAACAATAATGTGGATGAAATTAGTCTTAAATTCTTTTCAAAAGCTTCTACTAAGTTTCCTTGAGTCAATAAAATAGATCTAGTAAAGTTTAAATTAGAGCAAAAGTTTGTTTATTTTGAGGTTTGAATAGTATTTTTATGCTATTTATTCTATTTTATAGAAATGGCACCCAAAAGAACACAACCACATCACCAAAAACAATCCAAAAGGGCTAGATTGAATCTAGGCCCCTTGTTCAAGTAAGTCATAATCCACACACCCTAGTAGGTTTAACTAATGAAGATAGGGAGAAGTACAATTTTTATCTAATTAACAAGAAAATAGATGAAAATGTTGTCTTGAGTTGGGAAGTGGTGAGAATTTATGGTATGGAGGAAGATTTCAGAAGGTACTTTGAAGACCTCGCATGTAAACCCCTAGATTTTTTATAATTCTTGAGTTCAAACCCTAGAACCGGAAGTCAACCGGAAACCCTATGTCAACAAAAACCAATGCCAAAACCCTAGAATTTAGATTTGGTAATCCCACGTTCTTAAACCCTAGACAACATAATTGAATTAATGATCTATAATAGTTTGTAATAATATAGAGAAGCTTAAAAATATCATATTCGCCAATTTCTATGGACTTTTAGATCCCAATGGGATCAGTTTTCAAAAACCATGCCCTAGTACACTGGACGGTAAAAATATTTCAATAACACCGTTAGATTTGTAATAATATAAGAAATCCAAAAATATCAGCTTCATAATTTTTTGGAAGCTAAAAATTTTAGATATCATAATTATACACGTATTTTCCTTACTACCAGTAACTTATTAGTCTTATTTACTATTCATTCTCTTTCTCTACTATTCATTACTATTCATCTATCTCTACTTTTTCTTACTACCTATTTTTACTATCTATACACCTATTTTCTTACTTTTTACTTTTCCAATACATCTCTAATCACATCATATCTTATACATTACTTACTTTTCTTTACAAAATATAAAAATAAAATAATTTCTCCCCTTTTAATCCCCAAAACCGGTGCCACTCTCTCTCCCTTTCATCTCTATTTATTTTCTTTTCAATTTATTTAATTATAAACAAATTCCCTCTATTTTCAACTATAAATACCCCATTTCCCTCCACTTCTTTCACGCATTCATTCTACATAACAAAAATCTCTCAAATTCATTCTCCAAATTCTCTATACAATTCCTCTTTACCAAAACTTTCTACAACTCTCCCAAAATCCGTCTCTACATAAATCACTCACTACATATTACTACTCAAATAATACCACACTCATTTACCATCTTCATCCAACTCAAAAACACTCTTAGGTAAACTTATAGCATTATTCATTTACCCATGTCATGTAACTTAGCATGACCATGGTATTGTTTCTTGAAACTCATAGGTGTTGTAGAAGCAACAATATGTTTATGTTTTATTCTTGCACAAGAAATTCCGATTTTGTTATCTTATTATTATGATAATATTATGTCGTTATTATTGTTATTATGCTCTTAACATAACCTTATATATATATATAGATATATATTATTATCTATATGTATATTTATATATTTCTTAGAGACTACATGCTCACTAATTTGTACTAACTTGCTTCTATCATTCTTAATGCTCTTATTATTGCCTTTTCTTTTCTTTTCTTTCTTTTCTTTTTCTTTTTCTTTTTGAGAGTAGTATATTCTTAGTCCTAAGTTGCTTTGATGAAGCTAAAGCTCCCAATACTTGATCGGGTTACCTTGATAAAGCTAAGATTCCCAATACTTGATATTATTATCTTGCTTATTATTTGCTTCTTATATCTTCTTATATTTCATCTTTTATACCACATACTCATGAACATGCATAATCATAATGATATTGTCTCAACAAAAATTAAGAGAAATTTTCTTTAATAGAGGAAAATGAAACCAAACTTTCTTAATATATGTTTTTGTCACCAAATCAAGATTTTGTTATCATATACACAGGAAAAATTATTCTTTTTCCAACTTCTTTTCAAACTCATCAAGATTTTTCTTAAATGAAAACAAAGACGATTTTTTCAAAGAAGTTAACTAACAAAACAAACATTTTCTCTTATTATGATAAGTCACATAAAGATTATTGAAACTTAGAACTAATAATTCTTTGATAAGCAAAATTTTCTCAAAAAACTTACTTGTAGGAGTTTTACCAACTCCATAATAACTAGACCAAATTTTATAAGTTAAGATAAAATCAACTCATTAAATTATAAGCTCACTTAGAAAAATAGATGTTGCCAAGTTTCTAAATGATAAACCCATTTTCAAAGAAATAAAAAGATTGTAAACTTGATAAATGGCAAAAAAAAAAAAAAGAAAAAAGATATTATCAACAACCTAAGAAAATATTGAAACATGATTTCCTTCCAAGTAAAATTGGTAAAAGACTTAAAAGACCAAGTTTTAAAAACAAAACTTATTTTTAAAAGAAGCTAAGAAATGAAAATATACGAAGAAAAAGACTTGTTTATCAAAACTATATATATATATATATATTAATAAAAATATATATATACAACTCAAATTATTATAGGTTATCAACAACTTAATAATAGTTTTGGAAATTTCATTCCTTATCACTAGAAGTAAATTTTTGTTGAAAAAGTTAAGAAAAATTAACTTATTTTAGGAAAGAAATTGTAAAACAAAATAAGAATATACTCATTTATAATAACCCAAGAGTTTATAAAATTTCTTTCAAAACATTTAAAAAAGAAATCGTTAAAATTCAAGTTTCCAATACCAGTGAGATAAATTGCTTTACAAAAAATAATTGTTGAGACAACACCATTAAGTTTTGCATATAATATGAGTCTATATATATGTATTCAAAGGGTTTTTCGATCATATAAATATGCATATTTTTGCTAAAGGAAAATTTGGAAGTTTTAAGGCTGGAAATTTCTTGGGGATTCTGTACCGACCATTTTCATGACCCAAAAGAATTTTTATGGTAAAAATAATCTTATAAATAGATAGATTTTTTCGAGTAGGTAGGAAACGGTATATTATATGCGAAATTCCGATTTAAAATGAGTAAGTTATGACCATTTTAAGTTGGAATTTCTTTCTATATGATTTTTGACAAACTTAGTAAGATAGAATTACAAGTTTAAGTAGAACTTCCAAGAAATACTCATTTTGGGCATTTCTCTTATTTAGGTGATGTGGACACTGAGTTCCCATGTCCTGAGGATTACTTTGACTAGAAGTATCCACGTAAATGACTGAGTGAGTTTATTTCTTACATTTTAGCACTTATGATTTTGCTTGTAAAATTACTAGCATTAGAATTAGGGATAGATAAAATGGAAAGATGAAAGTGCTTTACATACTTGGTTGAAATTACGATTAAGTATATCGAGGCGGGAATTGTTTATAATGAATGTTTGATCTAGTGTAAGAAAGATTGTCCGCAAATTCTATGGTCACCCATAAGATATTTAATTATGCCATGAGTATTTAATTAAATTTATTCATCCATATCATCAGGTGAGTTCATTTCATTTATTACTATACTTTTGGTGGGACAAAGGCTTTGTAAAGAGATTCATAGAGTCTGTAATTTCTATAAAGTGGCGAAGGGTCGTCTAAATCAAATGTTAGTGAGAAAACACCCGACTAAAACATATCTGGTAGCTATGTAGTGGCTCAGAAATAAAACTACAAATAAGTTAGATTATATTTTTGGCAGCTAGGAAGTGGCTTAATTAAAAACTACCATGGAATAATGTTTATGATAACGGCCTATACGGTCTAGAACACCTTACCCCGAATGGAGGGTAAATCCATTCAACATATGATTCTAAAAAAATCATATGTATTGCTTGCTCACGTGCTTGTGCATCTCATATAGTTGTCTAAATAAACTTGTTTTTATTATTAGATGCGGAGTGTTTAAATGTGGAAATGAATCTCACTAAGCATGTAGCTTATACCATCTTAGATATCTTTTGCAGTTCTTATACCTTTGGTTGGAACCAATCGGTTATTTCATCTAGATAGTGCTTTAGAGCCAAGATCTTTTGAATAGAAGTGCAAGTTGGAAGTAGATATGGAATTACAAGAGAAACTTCAAAAGTGTAAATTATTTTAAGATAGACTTTATTAGACTTAGCTATCTTCGATAGGGGAATGCCCCTTGATGTTGTAAGACTCATTATATAATCATGAAACCATGCTTATTGTTATGATTTATTTTCTTAATTCCTATTATGCATAACTGCTTAAACAACATGATCTAAAGTTTGGTCCATTATGATCGTGAAAGTACGCCTTAAACCAGATATTGAGACATTTGGGATGACTAAGGTTATCATACTTAAGTTTAAATATTGAATGTGGTGGGTTATCGTGTTTAAGGTACCCTTTGGAGTGTGACATAGCATGGTAGAAAGTTTTTGATGTCAAAGAAGAAGCTTTTGGTAAGGTAATTGGCCAATTTTAGGATCGGCAGAGTGTACCCAATATGGACGACTCGGTGCACTTCTATGCGTTCGGAGAATATAGAGAAGTCACCATGAGGCAGTTCATCTCTGCCATGGATTTGTATGATGAGGAAGAAGCTTTTATATGAACTTGAGTTTAAAGAGTTTCCAATCGAAGTAATAGAGGATGAGTGGACAAAATTTGTAGCAAAAGAAATTGAAGGCAATTTCAGACCTTCTAAGACCATTACTTCGCATTTCAAGAGTTCAAGCGCTAGGATTCTTCATTATCTGCTCATCAAGAGCATCTATTCTAAGGCTGAATGATGTGTTTGGAATCAATGATTTGTATGAATACCAAAAGATGATATTTTTATGGTTTTATATTTTGATGCAAGGAAATTTAAAATGGATATGAACGGCGTTATTGATGGATATGATGCACCAAAAATAACTTAAACTACACTCTTTCTCTCTTGATATGATACACAAGAAAGATTGAATGGTTTGTTCGCCACAATCATAATAATTGATAAGAACAAGTTGTTCACCATGATCACAAAGATCGATAAGAACTTAATGATTTGCTCTCAATGATGAAAGACAAACATAAAGAAAGGAATTTTATCAAATGTCTTAGAAACTATCTTTAAAACAACAACAAGGTTGCATATATTCTAAACAAAGGAAACCTAAAAGTCACAAAATAAAGTTAAAGCTGGCGAGCAATAAAGGCTGGCGGCCTTGATGACTAAGCTGATGGTGTACAATATATAAGTTAGTGGTGTTGCGATTGACTCTTAAAATTTTGGATCTGTATACGTTGAAGGCCTATCTTCCTACACCAACAATGTACACACAAAGGTTAGCGGCGTTAAAGGCTAGCATATAGGTTCCTCATTTCCTTTAATGCTTGATTTTGTAATCCTCTAGCTTGAGCTTTGGTGATTGGTTCTAGAACCTGAGTAAGCTAATTCCCATCATCTCCATGGGCCTATGGAAGATTTTCCATCAAATCTTGGTCAATTGTAAATTTACTCTCATCATCCTGCTGAACTTGTTGAAGATTTGCCCTCAAATCTTGATGGACAACATATTCACACGAATTAAAGATAAACCTGCAAAGCTCAACAATAGTTAAGTAAAATTTACCAACGATGCTGAACTGATATTCTTTCTCTAATGCTTGTTCTAGAAATCTTCTCTTGAATAGTAATTCCAATTCAACACACCATCCTAGATCCCATGTATAATTTTCTTACAAATTCATATGGAAGTTCTCCACCATAGAGTTACCATACATATGGCAAAGTATTGACTTCTTAACACAAATTAAGAATCTATCTTGAAGGCTATATTCATCCAATTTAGTAGTAGGGAAACTCAATAACATTTGTCTGTGATGATCAATAGGTCCTAATGCCAAAGAAAGTGGTTCTAAGTCAAGCTCACAATTATCAATAGGCAATGCTAACTCAAAGTTGCCCAACACAATTTCTATAACATTGATATCCTCTTCCTTGCTGATGTCTTTTGTACTATCATCTTCAATGTGACAATTTACATTGCTAATAATTTCCACTTGCACCATACGATCAACTTCTCTTTTCACACCTTCCTCTTCAATACTTTCTTCCATAACTTCAATTCTACCATCTTCATATAGAATTGTAGGAACCCATTTATTCTCATGAATACCTATGGTAATATTTTCCTCAACTACTATAAAAGTTTCTTGTTGTTCCACTTCTTCCTCAATCTCATCCTCCATAATAAATATAGGAATTCCATTAACAAGTTTCATAGCATATTCGTTTTGACATTGAAGTTCAAGATGCCCACGACCTAAGCATCTTTTATATGTTAATTTTCAATCGCCACCATCATCTATCTTAATGGATTGAGATTTCTTCTCCTCAACAATATCATTAATCTGCTGTGAATTCTACCAATTGATTATGGAATGGAGCTTTTGCAATTTTTGATCAATAGAACCTTCACAATTTCTTATCTATCATTAATAAAAATCTAATTTTTTTATCACGTCAATCAACCCCTAATCACACAAATGAGGCAAAAGAACAACATAAACCTTAGATTTCATTCACAATACACACTGCACTACAATACAACCACAAATCAATCCTCCAATTCAATCTTACACACTTCCAAATCACGTTCAACACACAAAACCCTAATTCTCAATCTCATCAGTAATAAGCAATAATATCACCAACAATTCACAATTGGCAAGATAATTCAATTACAATGTAAAAGATCATAACTTTACACTTATCGATTGCCCCTTTGTCGCAACCGAGTTGTAATACCAAAATATGATGTGCCTACAATGAATGATTTGTTCTAATACCAAAAGATGATATTTTATGGTTTTATATTTTGATGTAAGGAAATTTAAAAAGGATATGAACGGTCTTATTGATGAATATGATACACCAAAAACAACCCGAACTATACTCTTTGTCTCTTGATATGATGCATAAGAAAGATTGAATGGTTTGTTTGCCATAATCACAATGATTGATAAGAACATGTTGTTTGCCATAAAGATCGATAAGAACTCAATTTTTTCTCAATGATGAAAGACAAACACAAAGAAAGGAATTTTATCAAATGTATAAGAAACTATCTTCAAAACAACAAGGTTGAATATATTCTAGACAAAGGAAACCTAAAAGTCATAAAATAAAATTAAAGCTAGCAATTAATAAAGGATGGTGGCCTTGATGACTAAGTCGACAGTGTACAATATATAAGCTGGTGGTGTTGTGATCGACTCTTAAAATTTCGGATCTATGCATGTTAAAGGCCGGCTGAAGGCCCGCAACCTATCTTCCTATGTTGGCAGCATACACACAAAAGGCAATAACGTTGAAGGCCAGCTTACAAGTTCCTCATTTCCTTTAGTGCTTGATTCTGTAATCCTCTAGCTCAAGCTTTGGTGATTGGTTCTAGAACATGAGTAAGCTTGTTCCCATCATTTCGGAAGATTTGATCTCAAATCTTGATCAATTGTAAATTTATGCTCATCACTGAAGGAGCATTAACTATAGCAGAGGCAGAAATACATCTCTCATTAGCATGATGAGAGGAAGAAAGTTTAATATGGTCTTATTAGTGGCATGGAGGATTATTTGTTAGGCCAACCTATAATGTAAAGGAGTATTTTTGGGTAAATTTATCACAAGAATCCTTTGGAATTTGGGTTTTTGGCTAGAGTAAGGCCAATAGATGCAGTGTGCAAGTTCGAGGAATTGCATAAGAGATCCTTTAGGGATTGGAAATTAAATGAAGTGGGAGCTCAGTCTATTGTTGCACCAGTAATAAAGGATATAAATGAGTCAGCTTACAGCCTTGCTACCATTCATCATGAGCCACCAGTAGCACCTACTAAACCAACAAAAGAGCACCTTAGTATGCTTATCCAACTAACCATTACTCAATCATCAGCAGCTAGCTTCAATAGACTTGAAGCTGAAGTGAAAGACATGAAGGACAAGTTGGCTGCCTTCGAGAAGAAAACCAAGGCAGACGTGGATGATTTGAAGTATATTATGAAGTAGGTTTTGGATCTATTTACTAAACATCCTCCTATTTAACTCAATAAATTCAAACTCCCATCACCCGAACCAGTCCTAGCTGAGTCAGATCATCCAAACGATGATAATGACAATGGCAATGATGATGTCAGGCCACCATCACCCTTCACATACATTCCATTCACCCCTCATCCTATACACTTACCATCCCCATATATATCACCAACCCATACACATTCCCCACATTATACACAATTACCTTCTTCCATACTCATAGAAACCCAAACAACCTCAAATTCAAACACCCCAACCACAACCTATACCAGTTATTGTTGATGAACCTGACGAAGTAGCTAAAGAAATGAAGGAAGGAGAAGCGCTTCAACAAGAGGCAATTCCACAGTCCTTATTGGCATTAACTGTAAACTCCCAATTTTTTGAGAATAGTTTTAGAATACCAAATCGAAACCCTAAAGTCTTATCCAAGTTAAAACGAACCTTAAGCAATTTCGATCATGGGGTTTTATAAGAGAATCTTCAAAAACAAAAAGAGAAAGTTAAATAATCATTCAATTCGAAAACCCGAATATGAGAAGGACAACCTATCTGATCCCTGATATAAACCCCAAATTTCTAGGATAAAGTTGGATTAAACCCTAACTCTAGTCAAACCGAAGTTTCAAAAGTCAACAAAGATCAAGACAATCAAACAATTTCAACTCGGTAATCCCGCGTTCTCAAACCCTAGAAAACGAAATTAAGTTAATGGTTTATAATAGTTCGTAATAATATACGATAACATAAAAATATCATATTCGTGAATTTCTAGTGTCCTTCGGACTCAAACGGGATCAGTTCTCAAAAAGCGTTCCCAGAGCTTAGAATAACAAAAATATTCTAATAACTCCAAAAGGCTCGTAATTAAACAAGGATTTCAAAAATATTAGTTTTGGAATTTTTCGGTAATTAAAAATAACAGATATAGCTTGTTTACATGTATTTTTATTACTACCAGTATTTTATATGTCTAGTATACTATTCATAGTACTATTCCTGCTATTCATTACTTTTTCACTATCTCTACTTTTTCTTACACCTATTGCTTAGAACCTACATATCTATTTTCTTATTTTTTATATTTTCAGTACAACTTTATTCACATCAAACCTTACACATTATTTCTTTTCTTTACAAAAAATTACAAAACAAACAAAAATCCTCCCTCTCTCTCTCCTTATTGTGCTGGCCTTCCTCTCTCTTTCTCAATTATTTTTCTTTTTCAATTTATTTTATTACATCAAAATTTCACTCCAAAAATTCTATAAATACCCCATTCCTCCTTCATTCTTTTACACATCCACTTTAGATAATAAAACTCTACCAAAATTTTCTCTCAAAACCTCTCTCCAATAAATCTCTCTCAAAATACTCTCTACCATTCCTTACAACTGCAAGAAGAAAATAACAAACACACTACCCATTTATCTTTTTTTAAATCCTCCATTAAACCTTAGGTAAAAATCCTACCCATATTCTTTATCATGTTCATACAACTTAGCATGAGCTTAATGTAAGTTTCTTAGACTCATATGAGTTAAAGAAGTAACAATATGTTCATGTTTTGTTTTTATTCATATTCCTATTTTTACATTATGTTATTATGTTGTTGTTATTATTGTTGTTATTATTTTTGCTCTAATTTAACTTCTATATACATTATGTATATTACGTATATATTTATTTAGAGCATATAAACTCATTTGTTATTTATTTATTTTCATGTCTTGTAACTTATTTATTTACCTTTTTAATGCAATTTATTAAGATTAGTCTTTCTAGTCTTCGACTTGTCCATATCAAGTCAAAACAATTTTCTTTCTTTTCTTTTATTTTCTTTTAGGACTAGTCTATTCTTAGTCCCAGGTTGCCTTGATGAAGCTAAGGCTCCCAATACATGATCAAGATACCTTGATAAAGCTAAGATTCCTAATGCTTGACTATTTTATTATGTTTATTTACTTATAAGTATTTATTTCTATCTTGTTATATATTATCTTTACTTTTACATTGCTACATATTTGCGCATGATTAGAATATTGTTGTCTAAAATAAAAATAAAAATAAGTTCTTCCTTAAATAAAGAAAAGTAAACTAGATTTCTTAACAAAAGGAATTTCCAACAAAAAGATCTAAGTTTTCTTTTTAATAAACTCTTTTTGAAGGATAAGCTAATCATAAATTTTAGAAGAAGTAGTAATGTAGGTTTCTTTAAAATAATAAAAGGAACTCATTTCTTTTATAAATCAAAACTAAATACTCCATAAAGATAAAAATTTTAGCCTTGAACTTAAGATTTTAACTCAACCATATCTTTTATAAGACTTAAATAGATTCATTATAGACTTTGAAAATCACATACTAAGAAAGTTTCTTTAAGACTTAAATTTTATATTGTTATTCTCTTTTCAAAATTAAAATGAAAATTTTGCTAAGTTCTAATGTTAACAATTCTTTATTAAGAATAAAAAGTTTTTCAAACCAAGGTAAAATTAACTCACTATTTTGGAAACCAACTTAGAAAAATAAGATATGCCAAGAAAGTAAAGTTTTAAAGGTACATCTATTTTCTAAAGAAGAAAAAGGATATAAAAAATGAGAGGAAAACATACATTTAACATAACTTCAAATATTTGACCACACCAAAAACTTAAGGAATATTTTGAAAACCTTACTTTTCAATCACTAGAAATAAAGTTAGTAGATAATTTAAAGAGCTAAATTTTTGAAAAATTAATTTACTTTTGAAAAGACAGGAAATGGAATTGTAATAGGGAAAAAACTCACTCATAACAACTCACATATATTTTAGTTTTCCTTCTAACAATTCAAAAAGAAGAAATTTTTAGAAGTTTTATCTTCTAAAACCCTTAAAGACAAATTGCTTATGAAATATCAATATTGAGACAACACTACAAAAATCATGCATACAATATAAGTATAAATATATGTTAAAAGGATTTTACAACTATATATATATATATATATATATCCATATATTTTACTTAAGGATTTTTGAGCAAAGTGAAGTTTGGAAAAATCATATTTTGTGAACTATAAATTCGTAACTATTTTATACCATAGTATTTTCCAACCCAAATGGCTTTTTATGACAAAATAACCTTAGAAATGGATAGATATTTTCGAGTAGGTAGAAAATGGTATATTATTTGCACAATTCCGAGTTAAAATGACCAAGTTATGGCCATTTGAAATACTTGAGCGAGTTTGGGAATTGGTGTACCGCCTTGCTTTACAACCAAATTCGTCTAGGTACACAATGTTTTTTACGTCTCTGTTCTTCGAAGCATATAGTTGACCCATATCAAGTTATGGAATTGGAACAGGTATTGTTAAAAGAGAACCTCACTTATGAAGAGCATCTGGTACATATTTTAGATCGAAAAGTTCTAAAGTTGAGGAATAAGGAAATCAAGTATGTTAAGGTTCTTTGGAGAAATCATTCATACGAGGAGGTAACTTGGGAGATCGAAAATGAGATGCAACAGAAATACCGCAAATTGTTTGAGGAATTAGGTACGTGCTTCAAGTTTTGAGGAAAGAACTTTTTTAAGGGGGGTAAGTTGTAAGCCTCTAATTTTTAAGGTAGAATCAAGTTCAAACCCTAAACCGGAAAGTTAACTGGAGACTCTAAGTCAACAAATTCCCAAGAAACTCTACTAGTTTAGATCCGACAATCCCATGTTCCTAAACCAAGAAGTCGAAATATGAGTAACGAATGTAGTTCGGTTCGTAATAATATTAGGATACTTAAAAAGATAAGATTACTGAATTTTCGATTTATTTCGAACCCGATCGGATATAGACTTTGGAAATCATGTCCCGGGGCTCGAGATATTAAATATATGACATTAATATCGTTAGACTCGTAATTTCATGAGATTTGCAAATATATCAGTTATATAATTTTTCAGGTTATAAAAGTTACAGTTATAACCTTTTTATCGTATTTTCATTACTACCAGTACTTTAAATATCTAACCTACTTTTTGATTTCTTCTACACTATTCAGAAGTACAACTACCCATAACCTATTTCTTACATCCTTACAACCTATTCCTATTATTTCATCATTTTCCTTACAATTTACTTTCCAATATAACTTTTACTACTTAAATTACTTATTTAATTTTGAATCTTACCAACACAACACAAACAACAATCCTCATCTCTCTCTCTATGAACCGGCGCTACCCTTCCACTTCTTTACTCTCTCAATTTGTTTTATTTCTTTTCTATTATTGCTTATTGCACAAACCCTAATCCATTTGTCTATATATATCCCTTTGTATCAACTTCACTTCACTTTTTTCACTTTTCACTAAACCAAAACCCTTGCAAAAATTTTTCTCTCTCTCTTCCTCTCCCTTGCAAAAACCATAACACATATGCACACACACTCACATATTTTTCTTCAAGTTTCTTGTTCCAAACATCTAATAGATAATAGAACTATACTTTATTACCTTAAAAACATGTAATAGCAAGATTAATCATGTGTGATTCCACTAAAAAATCCCCATGAGTTTTAAGCTAGAGATGTGGAAACACTTGAACATGAAATCCTTGCCATCATAATGTTATAGATCTTGTTATTTGAGTTATTTTACTATTATCTTATTTTATTATCAAGATATGTTGTTATTATTACCATTTTATGCAAGTATTCATCATCTAGCCTCATCCACATAATAGTCATAGTATTCATGCATTTATAACTGGTATAATAAACTAGATCTAGTTGTTTTGAGTTCATAAATGCATTAGGCTTTTGTTTTATGTCCACAAATAACTTGTAATAGCTTGATGATAGTAGGAAAATGTTAGAAAGCTCAAGATCCACTTTAGTTTCAATAAAAATAATTTTTGAAAATTCGGGTAAAAAAGGAACCATATTTAGAAAAGCTATTTTTCAACTTCAAAATGTGTATTTTTCATTGAAAATGAAGGGCTTAGGGAATATATATCATAAATGAATGATTTTAATGAGAAAAGCTTAGATCTACTAAGAAATATTTTCAAAACAAGAAAAAGTTTACAAAAGTTATGTTTCAATCTCAATACCAAGTTTTAAATTCGTAATAAAGGAAGCTTGAAGTGTAAATACCCATTTTTCAACTCCAAAACAAGATTTTTACCAAAGAAATGGAAGCCTTAAGGAGTAGGTTTGATTAGGAGATGATTTTTGAAAGATTAAATGAGTTTTACAAAGAAAACAATCTCAAATGAAAATTTTAAAATTCGGATTTGAAAATGGCCATTATTTAAACACCTATTTCCAAATGCCAAAATGATGATTTTTATGAAAAAATAGAAGTCCTAAGGGATACATCTAATAAAGACTAAATTTTGACAAGGATAAAAGAGGTTATCAAAGTATAATCCTAGAATAAGGAATGGTTTCCAAGAATAGATTAAACAATGTTTTCATTCTTAAAAATTTTATAAAATTCGTAATTAGGTAAACTACCCATTTAAACATCTATTTCCTAACCCCAAAATGAAGGAATTTATTGAAATAATGAAGGTGATGATTATATAGGTCATCAATGTTGAGTTTTGATAAAAACAAGTGTGATTTTACGAGAAAAAAGCTATTTTTCTTAAGTCTAGTAAATTTCAAAAGTTTTGCGAAGCAAAAGATTTTCAAAAAGAATTCTTGGTACCATATTGCTAAGAATATACATATAGATAGTTTATCTCATAACCTTCATGACAATAGCTTGTAGGTATTGCATATACATAATGCACTTAGTAGAAACAAATTTAGAAAAATAATGCAAACCGCGGTTATTCTAGGAACCAAGATGACTCGAGAACCGGAAACCAAAACCCTAAATCGGAATAGCTTAAGATGGGAGTGAGACCTAGGAACCTTGAATCCGGCTTTTCCTCGGTTTCTAATTAAGAAACTTTTTAAAGAAAAATTAATCTTGAATATAGTTCTTGAATATATTTCAAACCAAGAAAAGATCAAATTTTGAGAAAATTTCAATTATGGGCCTTCCCGAGAACCGTTATAGAAAAACATGCCCCGAAACTCGAATTTAAAAAATTTACTCATGAATACTCATTTGAATCGAAATTAAATAAGGATTTCAAAAATATAAATTTCATAATTTTTCGGTTTATGAAAAATACAGTTATAGCCTTTTTATTTGTATTTTCCTTACTACCGGTAATTAAGTTGTCTTGATTATTATTCATTACTATTCACAAGTACAACTTACTACACTCACAAGCCATGCCCTACTCTTATATCCTTACAAACACTCCATTACATTTTCTTTTCCAAGAATTTTTTGTCTCTAAATAATTATTACTAATTATGACTTTTAATACACAAAACTATCAAAACAAAAATTAATAAAAACCAAACCCTCTCTCACATATGCATGGCCGGCGTGATCCTCCCAATTTGACTCAAATTGTGCAATTTTTTTTAAATTGTTTTTATCTCATTTAACCTAATTTCACTTCATATATAAACCACTTTTTCTCTCTCTCTCTTCATTCTTCTCATTTCAAAATTTTCTAAAAGGTGAAAAAGCTCTCTTTCTCTCCCTCCCCCACTTTATGTTGCCATGAGCCCCATGGCTTCCACACACACCCACACAACTTTCTTTTTTTTTTTTTCCATTTGTCCTCTATTTTACTCTTAAGTAAAAGAACTTTACTTCTTTTACCTTTAGATCCTTGTAATGGCAAGGATATTCTTGAATATTTCATTTAAAGATCCCCATGAGCTCTTGCTAGGGATAAGGAAATATTAATACAAGAATACCAAACTATCATAAAGTAGATATTGCATTTAAACAAGCTTTCATGCCGTGAGCTTCATGATCATCCATCTAAAAGTTGTTTTGAACAAAGACCTTTCATAAAAATTTAGTTTTTATGTTCTCAAAACCTATTTAAGCATTTAAGATGATAGATCTACCATTTTACCATCCATATTCATGTAGGCATTTAGGATCTCATCTCTATTTTGAGTTTTTGTGCATTAATAGTCATCAAGACTTTTGTCTTGAGTAAATGACCTTGCTAATATATAGATCTTTAGATAGATGAGTCAAGGAAACCAAAAAGAAAAACTCTTTTCAAGAAATGAAATAGGGTAAATTAGGATGACATGGAAAACCTTGTTTAAAAACCCTTTTATCAACTTCAAAACATGTATTTTACAAGAAAAATGAAGTCTATAGGTGATAGATGATGTTTTAAAATAATTTTCATGAGTTTAAAAGAGTTTTTACCAAGGAAATACTTAAAACAAAAGATGAAGTCAAATAGAAATTTTGAGTTGAAAGTTCTTGTAATGAAAATTCATAATACTCAATAGGTGGTTAGAAAACACTAGTTTTCCAACCTCAAAAATGGTGTTTTCTTAAATAAATGAAGTCCTTAGGGTATAGGTAAAATAAATACGTAAAGTTCTAAGTATAAAATGCATTTTTCTTAAGAGAATCAACTTAAAAATAAATTTTTCTAAATTCGGATTTTTGGATCAACCCTATTATAAGACTCACTTATAAGTTTACAAATAAAGATTTAATTAAAGAAATAAAATCCCTAGGATATAGTTAATGTAAGGGTCAATTTTTCCTTAGAATAAATAGAATTTTCCTAAGGAAAATCCTTAGAACAAGTAAGAGTGACAAAGTGTACCAAATCTACTAGTTAACAAATGGCATGAAAGGGTTTCTTAAGATAAAGGTTATTTAAATTCTCTTAATCTAAAAATTTATAAGAACATAGGCACATAAGAATTCATATCATGACATTCATGATAGGGAAATTCATTGCCATGGCATTTATTTTCATTTTTCACTTAGGAACCTCAAGAGCATTCATGAAAATCACATTTTCTAATAGAACACGCTAACGCTATAATTTTCACAAACAACACGAATATCACCTGTATAACTCTCAAGGTATATATGAAAAAAAAAATGTAGTCCTCAATAAAATAAATCATATGATAAGTATGTAATCTCCATAATCAACTTACTAGACATTGTTGACATAACTGCAGGTCAACAAGTCAAACCATACCCTAAAACTGTCACCACATGAAATCTCCAAATACAACTTAAAATTTCAATAAACAAAATATAAATCAATCATTAAAGTCTTCTTTGATCCATCCTATATCATCTATGACTATACAATTAGTCATCAGTAGGGTAGTCAGGACCGCTAACGCCATTCCCATCCTCATAGATGATATCAAAATCCGAAAGATCATAAATCACATTATCATCACACTGCACCTGAAATATAATAGAATGAGCAGCGAAGCCTAGTACGATAATATCCAATCCAGTTCAAGCAAGATTATGCACAAACAACATGCATAAATAAATGCAACTAAACTAAATGCATACAACAGTTTTTATCTATTTTAGTCCAGCAAAACAACACAGTTCAGAATCTAGTATACATAAATCCTAAACCCAGAGTAACTCAGACTCTGCTTTAAAAACATCCAACTGATTTGAAAATAGGTAATCATATATACATATATGGATGAGTGGGTACTCCCCAAACATCCCAATTCCTGAACACCTAAATTTTACCGGAATCATTTCTTAGCACGAGTCCACTCAGGATAACCTCACACTAAGATCATCAGGGTGCCTCACCAGTATCACTGTCTGCCAGGTCTCTATTGGTCAAAGCCAATCATAACCAGACAGACAATTATTAAGCAATAATTTATTAAGTTTATTATGCAATTCTGTTCCTACATCCATTCACAATAAATATAATCTACAAGCACATACAACAAACAATGGATTGGTCGTACCTTTCTAAATTTCAGGAATCTAAATCAAATCCCCAGAATTTGATACCAACAACACATAAAGTCAACCCAAACTCCACCAATTCCTATATCCACATCAACAACAGTTTCACAAACTCCAAAGTCCTGTTACAATATATATATATATATATATATGTATCAACAGACATGATCGCAAAATCTTAACAAACATGAATTCTCCAAAAATCCTAACCTGAAAAGAAATCTCCGTTATTTGCACTGTCTATTTTGATCAATCTTCACAATTATCTTCAAGAATAATAAGGAACCGCACTAAACTCTACAATCATCAATTATTTTCATCAAAACCCTACTTCGCAATACATTAAGATTGTTTAGATCGTATTTTGTTGGAATCCATAATAGAGGAGATTTACCTACTATTTTGATTCTCTAAAACCCGTCTCGCAATCACCAATTTACTGGTCTTACACGTGCTAGGATTTTTCTCCAAAATCCTTCATATAAAAATTTAACCAAACCCTAAGAAACTTGTATAAATTGTAAAGAATCCTAATGAAAAGATTAAGATTACTTACTTTGGATAAGAAAATATTCTTCCGATGATTTTCCAAGCATATATCTCCAAGAACTCTCCAAAAATCTCTTTCACGAAGGAGAAATATTATAAAGAAAAATTCTATCGAAAATGATTTTCGCATTTCGTATTTATAGAAATTTGGTCATACGCCGGCCCTACGCCGGCGGCGTACTTGCAGATTTTGCCGGCTTACACCATACACTGGCCAGATCTACACGAAGGCCGGTAGCGTTCATCGGGGCCTTGATTCCCAGAATTCAAATCGTCCCTTCATACGCTGGCAAATCTTGGACCTACGCCGGCAAATCTTGGACCTACGCCGGCGGCTTTCATGCCGGTGTTGAGAAGAAACCCTATGAACGCCGACAGCTTTCATGCCAATGTTGAGAAGAAACCCTATGAACGCCGGCAGCTTTCCTCCCAGCGTTAAGAAAAACGCTACTGTTCTCATCCTATGCCATCTGTACGCCAGCGGCGTAGATTCTCCAGGAGCCGGCGTACAATGTATTACAGAGTAAGCTGGCAAATTTAAGTCCTAAGCCGGCGGCGTTCTTCACCAAATATGCCGGCCTTTATTGCAGAAATTAAGAAAATTGATCCAATTAATGCCAATTTTGTTCTAATACGAAATTGATCAAACTTAACCTATTTTTAACATCAACATAAAGGCATATTAGAATCTAGTAGCTTGTGAACACTTATCACTTAAAATTATTTTGTACATTACATTTATCTCCCCCTAAAAGAATTTTCATCCTCGAAAATTTACCTGAGTCATTGAAATATCTCAGGATATCTGGATCTCATATCCTCCTCCAGTTCCCAAGTAGCTTCACGTTCTATTTGATTCGTCCACTGTACCCGAACATATCTGATAACCTTGTTCCTCAAAATTTTCTCCTTAGAATTAACAACTTTTATTAGCTTTTCCACTGTAGTAAGATTTGGTTGAACATTAACGGTTCAAGAGCAATGACTTCATTCGGATCTCGGACATACTTCCTAAGCATTGACACATGGAACACATTGTGTACCCCTTCTAGGTCAGGCGGTAAGGCCGATCTGTAAGCCATGTTCCCTATCCTTTCTAATATTTCGTACGGTCCCACATATCGAGGGTTTAACTTTCCTCATAGTCCAAATCAGACAACCCTTTCGTTGGTGATATCTTGAGCAATACATGTTCGCCTACTTCAAATTCTAAGGGTCTCCTTCTTTTATCCGCATAACTCTTTTGTCTACTCTGAGCAGTTTATAACCTTTTTCTGATCAAACTGATTTTATCGACTGCATCTTGAACCAACTCGGGTCCCAACATCTGCCTTTCACCTACTTCATCCCAGTGAATAGGTGATCTACACTTCCTACCATACAGCGCTTCAAATGGAGGCATGCCTATCGAACCTTGATAACTATTATTATAAGAAAACTCTACTAAAGGAAAATACTCGTTCCAAGCTCCTTTAAAGTCCAACACGCATGCCCTCAACATGTCCTCTAAAGTCTGAATAGTCCTTTCTGACTGACCATTTGTCTATGGGTGATAAGCTGTACTAAATGCCACTTTCGTTCCCAACGCCTGATGTAGACTCTTCCAAAATCTTCCAACAAACCTCGTGTCACGATCTGATATAATGGATACCGGCACTCCATGCAGTCTCACAATTTCATTGATGTACAACTGAGCTAACCGCTCCAACTTATACCCGGTCTTGATAGGTATGAAATGAGCCGCTTTCGTGAGACGATCCACAATAACCCAAATTGAATCAAACTTCTCTTTCGTCTTGGGTAAAGCGGAAACAAAATCCATCGTGATGTGTTCCCACTTCCACTGTGGTATTGGCAACGGTTTCAACTCTCTTGCCGGTCTCCAGTGTTCGATATTTATCATTTGACACTTGTGACACTTAGAGATGTATTCTACAATTTCCTTTTTCATGTTATTCCACCAATACAACTTTTTCAAGTCCTGGTACATCTTAGTCCCTCCCAGATATATGGAATAACTAGAGTAGTGTGCTTCCTTTAGCAGTTCTTTCTTTAAATCTCCTTGGATTGGCACACATAACCTTCCTTTGTACCGCAAAATACCTTCATCATCAATATAAAATTCTGGTGCTTGTCCCATTTCTATTCTTCTTTTGATCTCCAATATACTCTGATCATCTGACTGACCCGTTTTAATCCTGTCCACAAGAGTAGGTTGTATTCTCATATTAGCCAAACGTTCGCCTACTTGTCTTGTGATTATCTCTAATTCAAATTTCCTCATTTCATCAATCAAATGTCGTTCTGTAGTAACCATAGCTGCCAAATTCTCCACCCTCTTCCTGCTCAATGCATCTGCCACGACATTTGCTTTCCCTGGGTGATACTGCATGTCGATGTCATCGTCCTTAATTAATTCAAGCTACCTTCGCTGTCTCATATTCAATTCTCTCTACGTGAATATATACTTGAGACTCTTGTGATCTGTATACACTTTGCATCTCTCACCATACAGATAATGTCTCCAAAGTTTCAAAGCGTGTACAATTGCCGCTAGTTCCAAGTCATATGTAGGATAATTCTTCTTGTACGGTTTCAACTATCTCAAGGCATATGTAATAACCCTGCCCCCTTGCATCAAAATACATCTTAAACCCTGAAGCGAGGCATCACTATAGATTGCATATTCCTTACCACTCACTGGCAATGCCAATACTGGTGCTTTTATTAATCTGTCTTTCAACAACTGGAAACTGTCTTCACACTTCTTGCACCATTTGTACTTAATTCCTTTCTGTGTCAACCTCGTCAAAGGACTAGCGATCTTGGAAAAATCTTCCACAAATCGACGATAATAACCTGCCATTCCCAAAAAACTTCTGATTTCTGACACAATTTTAGGTCTTGGCCATTCAACCACTGCTTTGATTTTCTCAGGGTCTACCGATATTCCACTTCCATTTACTATATGCCCTAAGAATGATACCTGCTCCAACCAAAACTCGCATTTTGAAAGTTTAGCATATAACCGCTCCTCTTTCAACTTATTCAAAACCAATCTTAAATGTTTCTCATGTTCTTCCTTGTTTCTTGAGTATACCAAAACGTCATCTATGAATACTACCACAAACATATCAAGGTATTCTCTGAAAACTCGATTCATTAAATCCATGAACACTGCTAGAGCATTCGTTAACCCAAAAGGCATGACCACGAATTCGTAGTGTCCATATCTCGTCCTGAAAGCAGTTTTCTGAATATCCTCTGCCTTTATTCTCAACTGATGATATCCAGATCTCAGATCAATCTTAGAGAAAACTGAAGCTCCTGCTAACTGATCAAACAGGTCGTCAATCCTTGGTAACGGGTATTTATTCTTTATTGTTACCTGATTTAACTCCCTATAATCTATACATAACCGCATACTTCCATCTTTCTTCTTAACGAATAGTACTGGAGCTCCCCATGGCAATACACTCGGTCGTGTAAACTTTTTCTTTAGCAGATCATCCAACTGCACCTTAAGCTCTACCGATTCGGTAGGAGCCATTCTATAGGGTACTTTTGATATCGGTGTAGTTCCTGGCACCAAATCTATTCCGAACTCCACTTCCCTCATAGGTGGTAATCCAGGTAAATCATCTGGAAAAACTTCTGGGTACTCACTCACAACCGGTATATCTGTCACTTCCACCATCTGTTTATCTTCCTTTATCATCGATGCCAAAGCTGGTTTACCCCACAACTCATAAGTGTTGGTAGTACTGGGGGTCTTTGTACCACTAACTTATACTTAAATCGATCTCCCTTAGGTAAATCAAACTCTATCACTAGGTGATGGCAATCTATCACAGCATGATATTTTGCTAACCAGTCTACTCCCAGAATAATATTAAAATCCATCATATCAATCACAATCAAATCAGCAGGTAGATGTCTATTTTCTATCACAACATCTATAGATCTACAAACTCTATCCAAAACAGATCCAGAACCCAAAGGAGTACTAACAAATACCACATCAGACATGATCTCTACACATAAACCACATGTACTCACAAAGGATTTAGATATGCATGAGAAGCTAGCACCAGTATCAAATAAAATATAGGCACTATGCTGTAGTATAGGTAACATACCCGCAACAGTGTCTATAGAAGCTGTCTCACTCCTCTAAAGAGCATAAATCTTAGCTGGTGCTCGCTGACTCATCCATGGGAAACTCTGCCCATATGTCCCTCTTTGCAGTCCACTGCTTTGTGTCCTCTCTGACCACATTTAAAACAGAAAACCTGTGGAACTGTCTTCTCTGTGCAAACATTGCTTTTATGTCCTAACTTTCCACATGAAAAACATGCGTTCTCTGTCCACTTGCAGTCCCTCAAGTCGTGTGGCCCAAGGCATCTAGGGCATCTCTTGTCAGAACTCTGCCCTACAGATTTGTACTGCTGCACAAATGGTCTCTTTCCTTTATCCTGAGTAACAACACTGACACCTAGTCTCTTCCCTAAATATACTTGATTCCTCGGTGGTTCTCGGCTCTTGATTCTGCTAAAACCCTGCTCAATCATCTTAGCCATGTTCACAACCGCTGCATAATTGCTTAGATCCATCAAGTTCACCTGGTATTGTATCTCCGGTTCCAATCCAGTGATGAATCGACTAACTTTTGCTTCCTTACTTTCTTTCAGTGCATCGGGTAGAAACCTCATCAGTCTGTGTAACTCAGCCTCATATTCCTCAACTGAAAGCTTTCCTTGTTGCTGCGTATAATAATCTTGCAACATCTTTTGTTTAATGCTGTCAGGGAAGTATTCTCTGAAGAAAGCCTGGTGAAACATCTGCCATGTGATCATCCCTAGCATGTGCCTCTTAGTGCTCGCCCACCAGTTATTTGCCCTACCAAACAGCAAATACGACGGATACTCCACCTTTTTTGTTCTCAGGAATATCCAATGCTGCAAATGTTTTCTCTACTTCCTCTATCCATACCTGAGCTTCCAATGGTTTTTCCCGGCACTGGCTCAACTTGTGCACTAAACTAAAACTTGTTAAGGCTCAGCACATCTGGATGTCGGGCTCCATTACCCCCATGTCCATGCAGCCTTTGAGTCTCTTGCCTCCAAGCATCAGCATTTTCTTGAACTATCTGCATGTCTCTCCTCATATCCTATTGCTGCTGACCTACCACTCATCAAGGCATTCACAGCCTGCATAAGCTGTGCTACATCCACTGCGCTTGTCCTTACCGGTGGAGGTGGTAAATTCTCATTGCGAGCCTGATGTTCCTCTTCATTTTCCTCAGTATTTCTTCTCCTGGGCACATTCTAAAACAAACAAAACCTTCATAGATTAGAACAAGGGTGTCCAACTTGATTTAACAACTTAAATCTAAACATCAATAGCTTACTAGACAACAACCCTATTTATCTACCCCTCTCATCTTATCTCACCGTCCTAAAGTCAAAACTAGGTCTACCAGATTTAAAACCTATTGCTCTGATACCAATTAAGCTGTAACGCCCTAACCTGTTGGCATTACAACCCCCACGTGTTCTCTCTTAATAGAACATGCTAAGGCTATAATTTCCACAAACAAGAATATCACCTGTATAACTCTCAAGGTATATATATAAAAATGTAGTCCTCAATAAAATAAATCATATGATAAGTATGTAATCCCATACAACAACTAGACATTGTTGACATAACTGCAGGTCAAAAGTCAAACCATGCCCTAAAACTGTCACCACATGAAATCTCCAAATACAACTTAAAATTCAATAAACAAAATATAAATCAATCATTAAAGTCTTCTCTGATCCATCCTATATCATCTATGACTATACAACTAGTCAGCAACAGGGTAGTCAGGACCGCTAACGCCATCCCCATCCTCATAGATGATATCAAAACCGAAAGATCATAAATCACATTATCATCACCTGCACCTGAAATATAATAGAATGAGCGGTGAAGCCCAGTACGATAATATCCAATCCAGTTCAAGCAAGATTATGCACAAACAACATGTATAAATAAATGCAACTAAACTAAATGCATACAACAGTTTATTATCTATTTTAGTCCAGCAAAACAACACAGTTCAGAATCTAGTATACATAAATCCTGAACCCAGAGTAACTCAGACTTGCTAAAAACATCCAACTGATTTGAAAATAGGTAATCATATATATATATATATATATATGAGTGGGTACTCCCCAAACATCCCAATTCCTGAACACCTAAATTCTACCGAATCATTTTTAGCACGAGTCCACTCGGGACAACCTCACACTAAGATCATCAGGGTGCCTCACCAGTATCACTGTCTGCCAGGTCTCTACTGGTCAAAGCCAATCACAACCAGATAGACAATTATTAAGCCGAATATATTAAGTTTATTATGCAATTCTGTTCCTACATCCATTCACAAAATATAATCTACAAGCACATACAACAAACAATGGATTGGTCGTACCTTTCTAAATTTCAGGAATCCAAATCAAATCCCAGAATTTGATACCAACAACACAAAAGTCAACCCAAACTCCACCAATTCCTATATCCACATCAACAACAGTTTCACAAACTCCAAAGTCCTGTTACAATATATATATATATGTATCAATAGACATGATCGCAATATCTTAACAAACATGAATTCTCCAAAAATCCTAACCTGAAAAGAAATCTCCGTTATTTGCATTGTCTATTTTGATCAATCTTCACAATTATCTTCAAGAATAATAAGGAACCGCACTAAACTCTACAATCATCAATTATTTTCATCAAAACCCTACTTCGCAATACATTAAGATTGTTTAGATCGTATTTTGTTGGAATCCATAATAGAGGAGATTTACTTACTATTTTGATTATCTAAAACCCATCTCGTAATCACCAATTTACTGGTCTTACACGTGCTAGGATTTTTCTCCAAAATCCTTCATATAAAAATTTAACCAAACCCTAAGAAACTTGTATAAATTGTAAAGAATCCTAATGAAAAGATTAAGATTACTTACTTTGGATAAGAAAATATTCTGCCGATGATTTTCCAAGCATATATCTCTAAGAACTCTCCAAAAATCTCTCTCACGAAGGAGAAATATTATAAAGAAAAATTCTATCGAAAATGATTTTCGCGTCTCATATTTATAGAAATTTGGTCATACGCTGGTCCTACACCGGCGGCGTACCTGCAGATTTTGCCGGCTTACAACATACGTTGGCTAGATCTACACGAAGGCCGGCAGCATTCATCGGGGCCTTGATTCCCAGAATTCAAATCGTCCCTTCATACGCCGACAAATCTTGGACCTACGCCGGCGGCTTTTATGCCGGTGTTGAGAAGAAACCCTATGAACGTCGGTAGCTTTCCTCCCAGCGTTAAGAAAAACTCTACTGTTCCCTTCCTACGCCGTCTGCACGCCGACAATGTAGATTCACCAGGAGGTGGCGTACAATGTATTACAGAGTAAGCTGGAAAATTTAAGTCCTAGGCCAGTGGTGTTCTTCACCAGAGATGCTGGCCTTTATTGCAGAAATTAAGAAAATTGATCCAATTAATGCCAATCTTGTTCTAATACGAAATTGTTCAAACTTAACCTATTTTTAACATCAACATAAAGGCATATTAGAATCTAGTAGCTTGTGAACACTTATCACTTAAAATTATTTTGTACATTATAATCTCAATTTCATTGTCTAGGGTTTAAGAATACGGGATTGTCGGATCTAGATTCACTAGACTAAGTATAGAACTATATGCATAAATCATTAGCAATAACAAAATAATAACTCAAATATCAAGATCTAAAACATAAACAAAATCAAAGCTACAAAAAAAGTTAGATCTATGAAATATAATTACTTTTAGCAAGAAAATAATAATAATGCAAGATAATAATCATGGAGAAGAGGAGTGTTTCATTTTGGCATCATCATCCTTAGCTTTTAAGCTTATGGAAGGTCATTTAATGCATGAAACTCTCACTATAATTTACCTATATCACCTATGAAAGCTTTGGACAAGAGTTTTATCCAAGAATCTTAAAGAAATATGTGTGGGAGCTCAAAGAAGGAATGGGGGCAGCAAGGTTTTCTTGTGAGAACAAGAGAAAATAAAGAAAGAAAGAGAGGAAAAAGAGAGGAAAAGAGAGAGTAAATGGTATAGGGTTTCAAAGGAATGAAAGGAAGTAAATGAGAGGCATTAAATGGAGAGAGAGGAGTGTCTTAATTGAAAGAGATAAAAATAAAACAAAGGCAGCAATTGGAGAGGGGCTGCACGTGAAAATGAGGAGAAGAGAGAGAGAAATTTAGTTAGCTTTTGACTTGGAATTGTAATGTAATTAATGTGTAAGTGTAACTTCTTGAAGAAGGGTTTAAAAATATGTATATTTAATCAATTTGGGGGCATTTCAAGGGACAAAAAGGTAGCAAAAAAAGTCAAATTTTCTGCCATGAAGTGTGGAATAAAGTGTAGAAAGATTGAAGTGAAAAAGAAATGATGTGTGAAAGGTGTACTTAAAGGTATGGGTTTGTAAGAGTACTTTCTTAATAAATAAAATAAAAATAAGAAAAATATAGAAAATGTATTCCAAATATTTATAGCAGATTTTTCATAACAGAAATAATATAATTAATTTATTTATTTATTTTAGTGAATTATTAAATAAGTTACCAGTATGATCAAAATACGTGAATATGAGCTATAAATGATATTTTTATAACTTGAAAAATTCTAAAAATTTATTTTATAAAAATAAAAATATTTTTCAATTATTAAATTAATTTATTTTATTTTTAGTATCAGGCCTTAAATAGAAACTGATCCCGTAAAAACCCAAACCGAACTAAATTTTGGAAAAACAAAATTTTCTATGATACATAAAATAGTTGTCTAAAAATATAAGGGTTCATAAGAATAATAAAATTGTATAATGAATAGTAGTGAATAGTACATAAAGACTAATTAATTACCGGTAGTAATGAAATACGAATAAAATCGCAAAATCAGATAATTCTAGTTATTGAAAAATTATAAAACTGATATTTTAGAAATCCTTATGAAAATATGAATCTAACGGTACTAATGGTATATTTTTGATATCTTGAGCCCTAGGACACTTTTCAAAGTTTGCACTCGAACGGGTTTGAAATAGGTCAAAAATTTACCAATCTGATATTTTTAAGAGATCTCATATAACTACAAGCTACTTTACACACTTAAACCATACCTCGCCCTCTAGGGCTAAGAGTGCGGGATTTCCGGACTAAACTACTATATTCTACTTAGGGTTCCCGGGTGATTTTCTGGTTTGGGTCTTTGCAAATTTAGAAACCGATATTTTATGTCTATACAACATATTTAATTTGAGAAATTTATTTTAAATTTTATTTTAAGTATTTAATATCTCTTAACGTTTTTGGAATTATTGAATTGAGTTTTATTTCCAAAGGTTTATCATTATTTACTTGTTAATAATTTGTTTTTGAATTCTATATTACCACCCGATTTTACTATTCAGAGTTAAGTATGGAATTTGTCGTATGTAGTGGTTTTGAATTTGAAGATTGTTGAGTTCTTATTTTATTTTCAAGGAATCTCATTTTCTCAAGATTAAGAAATTTCTGGATTCGTTCTTGATTTAGGACTAGTCAAAGTTCGATTTTAACTCAGAGTCATTTTTAGGGTTTATTTTCGAAGTTCATTTTGGAATTATTTATTGGAATTTTCTGGGGCATACAATTATTGACTGGGTATTTGTAATTACTAGCTTGAACTTATTTTCATGGGTCTAAATGTGTGGTGCACCTTTTAGATTCATATTTGATATCAATTGAATAGATTGATAGATCATTCTTTTGAATAGATCTATGGCTACTAATGGAGTTACTCATAATCGCCTTAAGAGAGGGATGGTGAAATTTTTTGTCACTTGTTTTGAAATTTGTTAGGTTGGTTTTAAAAATATAGGATTCTTAATCTTTATGCGAGTCTAAATCGTTGATAACTTGTGAAGAGATTCCAGTGATCTAGTTTAGACTTAGAGCTACTGAACTTGAGAGAGGCTTTAGCTTGCCTCAATGAATTCAACAGTGCAAATGCATCGACATATAACTCTCTATCTGAGTTTGTCAAGAAATCACATTATAAGGAATTGATGAAGAAAACCCTAGGCTTCTATCTTGCATTTTTTACAAACCTATCTTTAATTTTCCCTTGAAAACATCTGTAAATTTTCACTAATCTTAGTATAACTTCTTTTTTATCATGTCTTTCTAAATTTTCTTTGGCTAGATAATAGATGAGAAGTGAGTTAGATAGATGGCAACGATCCCTTGGAATATGACCTAATATTTTCTATGCTACTTCGGTAGATGCGCTTACTGATGTTGGTAGTTGCTTCTGAAGTTGAAAGAACACATTAGTTCTATAAATTTTTAAAAACTTCAACTTCGTGGTCTTTTAAAATGGTTTTCAATCTAATTAACCAACAGAACCAACCAAGTTTTCTGGCGCTATTACCGGGGATTGGTGTTAATGCATTAACATGAAGCTCAATAAGGCACTATTTGAAAGCATTTCATTTATTAGACTAGTCACTAATTTTTGTGAACAGTTGTAAATAGTTTTCGTTTTTTCTTTTATTTTATATCTGTAAATATTTCTTTATTCTGTTTTGTTCTATGTATCTATACATTATGCTAACCCTACTTTGTCTTTCTTATATATATGTACATGATGTATATATATATTTTGTTTTTAATTTGTTTTTGCATATAGCACCTTATTTGTTTAAATATTCCTGCTTAGTTTTGTTTTTGTTTTCTATATAGTTTATATATTTTTCGGTATATTCTTTAATTCTTTATTCTTCAGTTCTTTAATTCTTTTATTTGTTTATTCTTTTATTCTTTTTGTATATTATGCTTTAGTAATGTATTATAGTGTTGATTCATTATTTGTTATAATAAAGCTTTGTTGTAGATTATTTCTTTTAAAAATAAAAAAAAATATAGGATTATGATTAGGAGTCAATCTCATACATTGTTTCCATTTACTCTAAAGCCTCAATGAATAGGAAGAATATCCAAACGATGGCTAGAGAGAAACAAAGAATTTTTTAGAGGAGATGGTTGCTAGAACAGACCCTAAGAACAATGGAGTAGAGATTCAGCAAGACATAGACCCTACTAGAGTAAATTAACCCATAACCATGCTTAAGTTCTGCAGACCCACCCTAAAAAGGGCCAGTACTAGTATAAAAAGGCCCAAGGTTGCAGCAAATAATTTTGAGATGAAACCCAATGATACAGATGGTGCAATAGTATGTACGATTTGATGGGCTATAGGATGAAGATCCTAATACCCATCTACAACAATTCCTGGAGATCTATGATACTCCTAAAATTAATGGCATGTTAGATGATGCTATATGTTGAGGTTGTTTCCCTTTTCCCTATGCAAAGAAATGGTTAAATAGCTCGCTTAGGAATTCTATAACATGATGGCAACAAATGGCTGATAATTTCATGATGAAAACTTTTTCCCTTCTAGAACAACCAAACTTAGAGCTGATATAAACCTCCTCCCACTAACTTGACTCTAAAACCTTATATGAATCCTTTGAGAGGTGGAAGAACTACTTGCACGTTGCCCCCAGACTACTCGAGTGGACTTAAGTCTAGACCTTTTATAATGAGTTGAACTATGGAACTAGGTAGCTAATAGGTATAGTAGTAAGGGAGTTTGAACAATTAATCTCCTAAAGAGTGTTTGAACTTGTTTGAAGATATGGCAAATAATCATTACCAGTGGTCCTCTATTAGGGCTAAGAAAAGAAGTCTAGATGAGTCTTTAAGCTCAATGTGGTGACCAATCTAACCTCTAAAATGAATTCCCTTAGTTGGAAGGTGGATAACATGACCATTGGTAGTAGCTAAGGGCACATGATTGATGGTAGTCCTCAGCAGATTGAGGGAATGATCTCCGAGAGTGTGGAATTTATGAAAAACTTGAATGGAAAAAAGGATGACCCATATAGTAATACTTATTACCCTAACTGGAGAAACCATTCCAATTTCAGGTGGAGCAAAGGATAAGTGATCCTCAGGTAAATGATAAATTATTTTACTTTATGTTATTAATAAGAATTTGGGCTTAATCTAATGCATTTTTCATTAAATTTCTATGAATATGGTGTTTTTAATGCTTAATGTTTTTTTCAACTCGTAGAATCAAAAGAAGAAGAATTAAAGTGTTTGGAATTATATTTGGAGCAAAACAATAACAAAACTTCAAGAAACATTCTGTCGAGCCTTGCAAAAGCACTTGTCGAGGCCTAAATGTTAAAACAAAACAAAGCAAATTGATTTGTCGCACCCTAGATCGAGCCCTCGACATGATCATCGATGAATGATTTGAGGAGATTGAACCTTGGAGGTGAAGAATAGATTTTTGTCGTGCCACACTATTAAGGCCTAAACTTGACCTGTGATGAAGACTGAATAAATAATAGACCTTTGCTAAGAAGCATAAGTTGAATCAAGCCCAAAAGTATCAAGCTCTCGACATCCTCAATTTATCCCTCTACAGAGAGATTGACAAAAACTCATGCGTTTTAGCAGAATAGCTCAACTCAAGTCGAGCCCTAAACTTCATGTAACATCCGAGTGCTTGACCTACCGTGCGACAAGTATCTCTATGAGCTAGCTTGTTAGATGCGCATGAGTCCAATAAAAAATGCAGTCTATTATAAAAGAATATACTATGTCAGCAATAAATTATCATGATTTCTATGCCCCTAATGTAAACCCCAGAAATTTTCATGGTTTTAGGAAATGATAATAAAAGTCAAAACTAAAAACCAAAACCGTGAAAATATACCCAAGTTAAAACCTCAATTCTAAATAAGGTCAAACACAAGAATTCTTAATCTTGAGAATAAGCGAACCTTCAAAACAAAATAGAAAATCCAACTATCGGTTGATTCAACATCCGAACACTAATCAAATCATCTATCTGATTCCTAACACACAAATCAAGATGATATATCCAAATAATGCTTGACAATAAAATGCTAAGACCTTAAATCCTTCGGTAAAATTAGAATTAAAAAAATTTCAATTTTCACCAAAAATCAAACTGAGTCGACCCATAACCCTAGACTCTGTTAAACGATCCCAAGGACTAGAAAATATTAAATAATCACAAATAAAATAAAATAAACCGTAGATGTTGAACTAAAAATATAATACAGACAAAACCCTAAAATTTTATAAATCATACAAATAAAATCAACAAGTCATAAGTCAAACCGGAACCCTAAAAGTCAACAAAGCTTACAACTAACCCTAGTGTTTAAGATCTGGCAATCTTGCGCTCTTAAAACCTAAATAACAAAATGGAAATAATTGTTGATAATAGTTCGTAATAATATAGGGAAGCTTAAAAATATCATATTCGCAAATTTCTAATGTCCTTCGGATCTGAATGGGATCAGTTTTCAAAAATCGTGCTCTGATACAATGGATGACAAAAATATTTCGTTAATACCAATAGACTGGTAAAAATATAAGGAATCCAAAAATATCAGTTTTAGAATTTTTTGGTAACTAAAAATTACAAATATCGTATTTATACGCATATTTTTATTACTATCGGTATTTTAATTATCTAGTCTACTATTCATAGTACTTTTCTACTATTCATCTATCTCTACTTTTTCTTACTACCTATTCTTACAACCTACATATCTATTTCTTACAATTTCCTTTTCCATAAAAATTCTACATCACATAATACTAAACTTCTCTTACACTTTTCTTCTAAAATTAATTTTTAATCACTTTTCTCTCTCTTCCCCCCTCCTTTGCCGTCCACCATCTCTCTCTATTAACTCTCAATTATTTTCTTTTTCAATTAATTTAATTACATTTAATTTTCACTCCAAAATTCTATAAATACCTCATTCCTCCTTCATTATTTTACACAACTCATTTTACTACCAAAACTATCCCAAAATCTAACCACAAATCCTCTCTCCAAAATTGCTTTCTACCAAAACTCTCTTAAACCAATTTGTCACAAAAATCCTTCTTTATACATAAACTATCTACCACATATCACTAACAATATAATCCCATATTCATCTTCTACTTCTTACTACATAAACACTCAAAGATAAACCCCTACCAATATTTTACCCATGTCATGTAACTTTACATGACCATGGTATGAGTTTCCTAAACTTAATGTTATGGAAGCTACACTATGTTCATGTATTGTTCTTGTTCATGAACATCCATTTCTATATTTTTATCTTGATTATTATACTTTGCTCATATTATTGTTGTTATTATGCTAACTTCTTATTCATATTTAACTAAATATATTTATGTATCTATATATATTCTTTAGAGCATACAAGCTGACTTATTATTATTTATTTATTTTCATGCTTTGCAATTTATTTATTTCATACTATTTTAAAATTAGTCTTTCTAGTCTTAGACTTGTCATTACCAAGTCAAAACAACTTTTTCTTTCTTTATTCTTTTTGAGGCTAGTCTAATCTTAGTCCCATGATACATTGATGAAGCTAAGGTTTCCAATACTTGATATTATTACATTGGTTATTATTATTACCTTGCTTTTCACCTTTTTCTTATATTTTCATCATCTACATACTACATGCTCCTAATACATGTATCTACATAATGATATTGTCTCAACTAAATTTAAAAGTAGAATTTTTCTTTAATAAAGAAACTTGAAACTAAATTTTCTATTATGAGACTTGTTATCAAATAATGGACTTATTATCAACAACATAGAAATGGAATGATACAAGTTTTCTTAAATAACGTAGATAGCTTTACCAAGGAAATATAAGAAATAAACACATTTTTTTCAAAATATTGTAACCTAAGTCTTAGGAAAATAATTTGTTGGTATTCAAAGTTTTCACAAAAAGCTTAAGATTAAACTCTTTTCAACTCCATAACAAACCAAGAAGCAAACTAGTTTTCAAAGTTAAGATAAAATCAACTCATAAAGTTATAAACCCACTTAGAAAAATAATGATTTTCAAGTTTCTATAGAAGGAACTTATTTTCAAAGAAGATAAATATGGTAAGATAAAAAATAAAGGATTTTATCAATAAAGAGGATTCTTTTCAAATAAAATTTGTAGAGGAAATAAAAGACCAAGTTTTAGAAAACAAGAAATATAAGAAGAACAGACTCATTTTCTAAAACCATTCTAAATGCAAATTTATAAATAGGTTATAATAACTTAATAAACTTTTAATAATTTTGATCTTATATCACTAGAAGTAAAAAATTATAAAAGACCAAAATTAAAGGAAAATTTACTTGTTTTGGAAGAAGGAATGAGGAAAATGAAATAAGAATATATTCATTTATAATAACCTAGGAAAATATAAAGTTTCTTCAAAATACTTGAAAAGAAATTTGTCAAGTTTAGTTCTAACACTTCAAAATTAATTGTTTTATGAAATAAATTGTTGAGACACTATCATTAGAATTTTTGCATATAAAGTAAGCTTATCTATATACTCAAGGGATTTATCAATCATATATATATATATATCTATATTTTTACTAAAATTTTTTAATGAAGTTGAGTTGGAAAATTGTTTGGTAAAATCTGGAAATAATCATTTTGAATATGTATCCTACATTTTCGATACCCAAATGACCTCATATGAAAAATAACCTTATAAATGGATAGATCTTTTCGAATAGGTAGAAAATAGTATATTATATGTGAAATTTCGAGTTAAAATGAGCAAGTTATAGCCATTTTAAATTGGAATTTCATTATATGCGATTTTGACGAACATAGTGAAATGGAACTAGAAAGTTTAAGTAGAATTTCTACAAAATGCTCATTCCAGGTATTTCTTTTGTTTAGGTGATGAAGGATACAAGATTAACCTTTTTAAGGATTACTCTGACTAAGAAGCAAAATAGACGAGTGAGTTATTCCTCTTAATTTTGTTACCTTATGTGCTTGTAAAGTAGTAACATTAGTATACTAAGAAAAGATAAAAATGGATATGTATGGGTAATCCGGGAATATGTATATATGTGATTCTATGCTTATGTGTGAAATAAGAGTTAAAAATATCGAAACTTCAAATTGCTTGTTTAAGTGTTTTGTCTACTTGCTTGTATGACTACTTAATGTTTGCTAAATTGATTGAACCCCCTTAATAAACCTTAATAAGGTTTGGCTTAAGAAAAATAAAACGCTCACGCATATCATCCATCAAGTCACATTTCTTTCGAAAGGCTACTACTCTTACGCGTAGAATTGGATTGGCTGTTATCGTGCTGGGACATGAGCCATGTTCTTTCCTAGATAATCTAAATTGCTCGGGAAATACGACTCTAGGTTTGAAGCCAGCCAACCAAATACTTTGGGTGGGGACCTAGGGACTAGCAGTAGAAGGTCGAGGATCTTCAACAATAATTCCTTAACCTTTGATACGGAGGGGTAAATTCGTTCTTATATGGTTTCCAGATAAATATATATATTTGTGAAATCACGTGATTGTTGCATTGTATGCATAGCATATGCGCGAAAATTTAAATGAACTTGTTTGAAACATGGTGCGAATAAAAAGGAATACCTCACTAAGCTAATTGTAAGTTTATACCCCCATAATTTTGTTGAAACAGGTATAACCCATGGCTTAAATCGAAGATCATGAAATTAAGGAAGTCATTGGAGGATGTTAAATTTTATAAAGGCAATCGGGACATAGGATGAAGTTACTTTGTAAGGTTCCTTATATGTAATGTATGCTATGTTAGTGTTTTAGAAATTTCTAAGAAGTGTATTTATTTTGACTTGAAGACAATAGAAAGATATGCCCCTAATAGTTATAATTTACCATGTTTATGTTTTATGATAAGTATTCTCCTTGCTTTGTTACTTAATCATTATTAATATAAATTGTGCTACTTCGATGCACTCCCTTGGTTGTGATGTATGCCTTATACATGATATGTAAGCCTTTGCGTTACTGAGGTAGTCATTCTTAGGCTTTAGTATTGTGTACGGCAGATTGCCACGTTTAGGGTACCTCTCAGGGCGTGACACCCAGCCTACGAATAAGCATGCATAGGCTCTGTGTAAAGTATGTAGCATATGTAACAAATATTCCAAACATAGTGTAGAGAGAGAATTTTGAGGCAAAAGAATTGGTTTCTTCTTGCTTTAGAAGTCTCGTGGTTTCTCGGTAAAATCAGTTTAAACCCATTGTTTGTAATTTTGCAAGACTTTGTTCATAATTGTAATATTCTTATTAATTCCATATTATTTCTTTATAATTCATTCTTAATTTCTAAATCCATGGAGAAATAATCTCCTACAGCTTAGGGTTTGTGAATCCAAATCTTGATTCATGTGATTTCAAATATGCTTTCAATTTAATATTGACAGTATTTATAATTAGTAGCTTGATTATATTTTCATGAATCTAAATGTATGGTGTACCTTTTAGATTCATGTTTGATTTCGTTAAAATAGGCTGAGAGGTTATTTTAATGAATAAATCTGCGGCTACTAATGGAGTTGATCCTAAACACCTTGAGAGATGAATGGTGAAAACTTTCTATCATTTGTTTTGAATTTCATGAGTTGTTTTTTTTAAATAAGGGATTCTTGATCTTTATGTGGGTTTTAGTACCGTTGATAACTTGAGAAGAGGTTCCAGTAGCTTGGCACTGACCTTAAGAGAGGCTCTAGCTTACGTTAGTGAATTCGATAGTACAAATACATTAGTAAACAACTCTTTCAGAGTGTTATCAAGAAATCTGTAAACCTCTAAAATTTTGGAATCGGTTTAGCATAAAACCCTAAACCGGAAGTCAAATGAAACCCTAAAGGTCAACGAAACCCTAGTTTACCGTATCCATCTAAATCCGGCATTGCTGTTTTCTTTGGCCCTGAAAAATGAAGTTGGGATAATTAGCTAGAATAGTTCATAATAACCATAGGTTTTATAAAAGTTTCAGTTTCGCAAAAATCGGGTGTCCTTTGAACCCGATCGGATACAGTTCTCGAAAAACGGGTCCGGAAGCCCAGAATAGTAAAAATATTCCGAATACACCGTTAGACTCGTAAAAATATAAGTTTTCCAAAAATATCAGTTTCGTAATTTTTCGATAAGTAAAAATAACAGATATAGTTATTATACGCGTATTTTCTTACTACCGGTACTTTAATTGTCATATCTACTTTACATTACACTATTCATTACTATTCTACACTATTCTTTTATCTCTACTTTTTCTTACACCTACTCTTACATTCTACATAACCTATAATCTTAACTTTTTATCTTTCCCATAACTTTATATCACATCTACTTTACAAATTACATCTTTCATTCAATAAAAAGTCACAAAAAAAATCAACCCCCCCCCCCCCCCCCCCCCCCCCCCCCCCCCCACACACATGGCCGGCGCCCCCTCTCTCTCTCCATCTACAATTTGTTTCAATTTTGCATTTATTTTAATCACACAAAAATCCCTCCACATTTTCCTATAAATACCCCCTCCTCTTTCACTTCTTTCACACATTCTACCCACAAATTCTTACCAAAACTCTCTCAATTTTTCCTCTCAAAGCTCTCTCAAATTACTATCTCAAAACTCTCTCAAAATAATTCCACAACAACTTCCACCAACAACCAAAACCCATAACCACATAACCATATCAAAGTCTTATTTAGGTAACCCCTTTATAATTCTTTTTTCTTCTTCATGTCATGTAACTTTACATGACCATAGTGTGAGTTTCCAAAGACTACAAGTTATGGAAACTACATTATGTTCATGTATTGTTCTTGTTCATGCCAATCCATTTATGTTTATGTTGTTTTATTATTGTTTATATATCTATACATATATATATATATATATTCTTTAGAGCATATAAGCTCACTTGCAATTTATTTATTCCATGCAAAGCAATTTATTTACTTTTCCATTGCAATTTATTTATTTATTCCTTGTTGAAATAAGACTAGTCTCTAGTCTTAGACTTGTCCTCATCAAGTCAAAACAAGCTTTTTTTCTTTCATTTTATTTTATTATGGGACTAGTTTATTTCTTAGTCCCGGGAGCCTTGAAAAAGTTAAGACTCCAATACTTGACTTTATTACTTATGCTTTATGTTATTTTGTTTATTATTATTCTCATAATCTTGTTCATTTAGATTGTTGTCCAAAAGTTTTATTTTCTAAAGATAATTAAAATAAAAGAAGGCTTTTTGTCACTTAGGAATAAGTTTTTGTGAAACATAAAAATATAAGATAACAAAAATAAACTCATTCATTTTCAAGCTACAAAAAGAATTCACTATGAAGTTAGAAACTATTTTTACTTAAAAAGCCACTTAAATCCTTGTTATTCTACCTTGTTTTTCAAAAGAAAATATTTTGTTGACAAAAATGGTTCTTTTCATAAAGAAAGAAAATAAGATGGATGACTAAGGAAATTTTAAGTAAAGACCTTGCAAACAAATAGGCAAAGAAAATTTATGGTTTGAAAATAATGAAGTTATTTCTTTTCAAGTTACAAGAAGAAGTTAATAAGATTATAGAAATTAGTTCTTCTACAAAAAGCCCTTAATTGTTTCACATTGTTTTTATGAAGAAGACAAATCTTCATGCATGGATGATTATTCTTGAAAATGAGAAAAAGAATGAGAAATATCAAGTAAGGAATTTTTGCAAAACAAGTAAACAAAGGAATTTACACAAGAAAAATGAAGAATAACATATTTCCTAGAAAATTTCAAATATAGTATTAATATAACTTAGAGAGTAGAAAATTTTATTTTCAAAAGTTACTTGGAAAGAGATAAATAAAACCAACATAAAACGTTTTTAGAAAACAAAGAAAGCAAGGTATTCATTTCAAAGAAATTTACAAAAACAATTTCCGAAAAGCTTCAACCCGACATTGTTTTACCTAAGAAAAATAATTTGGACAACAAGACACTTGGGCATGCTTAAATATGAGTTATATAGTTATAAAAAGAGAATTTTTCAACTATATAGATAACTAAGTATTTATCAAACAAATTTTGATTTCTTGAACCAAAGTTGTTTTTATTTGAAATTCCGTGGTGAATTTTGTCGCTACTTTTTCGGAGCCTATATAGCCTTGTTTGTTAAAAATAATTTTGGGAATGGGTAGATCTTTTCGAGTAGGTAGAAATCGGTATATTATATGCGTGATTCCGAGTTAAAATGACCAAGTTATGGCCATTTTAAGTTGGAACATTCTTCTATACGAACTTTAACGTTCTTTGACATTGTTTTGTCAAAATTCAAGAAAATCTTCAAGAAAAACTCATTATGGGTATTTTCTTTGGTTAGGTGACCCCGAGGAAGGATTTCTTCACCCCGAGAACTATTACGATTAAGTGGAGTGTGTGAACGACTCATCCGCTTAGAGGAATAGACGACAATGGCATCGTGAGTTTATTTCCAATCAATGCTACACTTGTTGTGCTTGTAAATTAGTTGCACTAGAGTTAGGAAAAGATAAACCGATATGCATGTAAAATAATTCCTTGAAAGAATT
Organism: Combretum micranthum; assembly: GCA_024138025.1. NCBI lineage: Eukaryota > Viridiplantae > Streptophyta > Magnoliopsida > Myrtales > Combretaceae > Combretum > Combretum micranthum. Next base: position 141,882 of record JAMXBD010002512.1, read on the forward strand.
CTAAGAATATCGAAGCCCGAATTGTTCTAAGTGATTGTTTTAGTTTAATATTGATTTGTGTGAAATTCCTTGATCACCTTAAAGTTGAAAATAATTATGTTATGACTTTATAAATTAATGAACTCATGCATACCACGAAGTGAGTCACATTGCATGGTTGGGTTATTATCCTTGGGTGAGAAGGATAGTAGGCTCATGTCGAAAGCAACACTTGGCGGAAGGTCCGAAAGCGATTGCTTGGTGGCTTAATGGAATATGCTTAGCGGTTGATCCGAAAGTAAGGTCAAATCAAGTAGATTCAGAATATTTGGCGATGAGTGCTCGCAAGTTTAAAAGTTTTTAATGAATGCTTGGCGATGAGTGCTCGCAAGCTTAAATTTTCTATTATTAAAACTACTTGTTTTGAGTATCACCAAACCCCGAATGGAGGGCGTAAATCCATTTAACATATAGTTCCCGGAAAGCTATATGATTGTTTGCCCACGTGTTTGATGCATTACATATGTGTGATTAACCAACTTGTTTGAATCTTGTTACAAGAAGTTATTTATGGAAATAGTTCTCACTAAGCCTATTAGCTTATACTTCGATAGCTATCTTTTGCAGTTTCTGTACTTATGGTTAAGACCACGTGGACCATGCGGGCAGGTAATCCCTTTTGAACATTAGAAATCTGGATAAAGTACAGCACAATATTAGCATACAAATAGTTATATAATAGATTAGTAAATTAGGGAATTGTCCTTAAGTTTGTAAAGTCTTTGCCATGAACAAATAATTATTGTGAATCCTCTTTTCTTAATATGTTTTTATATCTCCCTAAACTTCATTATTCCACATATGGTCCTCTAAAATTGTGAAAGTAAGCCTTACACTAAATATAAAAGCTTGTGGAAATAACTAAGGTTGTCATACTTAAGCTTTAATATTGAGTGTGGCGGACTGTCACGTTTAGGGTACCCCTTTGGGGCGTGACAAAATCACATGATAAGGAATTGGTGGAGCAAATCCTAGGTTCTTGTCTTGTATTTTCACAAACCCATCTTTAATTTTGCCCTGAGAACATTTGTGCATATTCATTAACATAGCATAGCTTTTGTTTTCATTATGATATTCTGATTTTCTTTGGCTAGATAATAGATGAAATGTGAGTATTGTAGATGCCACCAATCCCTTGGGATCTGACCTAATATTTTCAATGCTACTTTGGTAGGTGCACTTGCCTAGTATTGATATTGCAATTCGAAGTTGAACATAACCTAGTAGTTTTACAAATTTTGAAAAACTTCAACTTCGTGGTCTTTTAAAATGGTTTTAAACATTGACAAACCAGTAAACAAAATCTCTCTGGAAGAATTGACCTCTCAATTCATCAAAGATTCCAAGAATAGGTAGTAGATTGTTGATTCAACTCCAAGACACTGCATAGTTGCCATACACAACTTGGAGACCCAGTTAAGCTAGATCTCTAACCTCCTCTCAGAGAGACCCTAAGGATCTTTGCCATCCAGTATTGAAGCCAACCCATAGGAACAACACAAGCCTTAAAAAGAAAGACTCCTTGGATGATTATCCTACCTTTCTTTTGCGAAAGTTTTTAGAAAGAAAATCTGATGTTTGATTTTTTTAAAGACCTTTGTTTGAAGTTTGCTGAGGAATGTTTGGATAGGATGAATGTTGTCTTAGTGAAAATTCAAGATTTTTGATGGTTGTAAGACTTTATTCAGATTTTGAAACTTGGTTTAAATGATCTGTGATGATGTTTGAAGTTTATGAATGTATTTTTCATGGTAATTTTTTGTTTGAATGAATGAATGAATGATAGGGAGATGAATAAGTTTGTGGAGCAATCCACATATTTAAGCAGTTTAAATTGTTTTACATGTGATTTATCTAATAAATTTGGCCCCAAGCCAAAGCCACAACAAGGAGAATTGTATAAGTTTTTCAATCGAGCCTTTAGTTGAACCCTCAACTTTAGGCTACGACGTACCTAATTCTTTATTCTTTTTTTTTTCAGGTTTTAAATAAAGGCCTGCACTTAGGCCTTGATGTGATTATTCTTTGTTCTTTTAATAAGCCATAACTTGTATTTAAGTCTTGATTCTTTAATTTTTTATTAATAAATTATGCTGCGACCTAATTGTTGAGCTCAAACTTTGAGCCCGACACTTTTTAATATAAAAGGATAGAAACTGTTCATTCCCTCTTTTCATTAGTACAATAAAAATTTCTAACGAACCTAATAGAGCATTTCAGTATCCTCAATAATCTTGCACTCATAAAACCTACTAAAAATCAATCCTTTTCATTATACCAAGCATCAACTTACTAAGGTAAGCTCATCTCTATGCTTTTCTTTTATTTTTATTGTTTTATTTGAGCATAAATGTCAGATTTATCTACATATTCTAAGGTTTCAGTTTGTATAGAATTCTTAATATCTACTATGTCCGATAGAAGTTAATTTACTTGATGATAAAAATAGGTTGATAAAACTATCTTATGCATCTTTATGAGCTAAATTTTAAGTAATCTGCCACAAACTTCATTGTGACTTTCGAGCTTTATTGAAGGTCTGTATAAACTTAGTTTAATATTAAAGGCATTAAAATGAAATTAAAAACAATAATGTGGATGAAATTAGTCTTAAATTCTTTTCAAAAGCTTCTACTAAGTTTCCTTGAGTCAATAAAATAGATCTAGTAAAGTTTAAATTAGAGCAAAAGTTTGTTTATTTTGAGGTTTGAATAGTATTTTTATGCTATTTATTCTATTTTATAGAAATGGCACCCAAAAGAACACAACCACATCACCAAAAACAATCCAAAAGGGCTAGATTGAATCTAGGCCCCTAGTTCAAGTAAGTCATAATCCACACACCCTAGTAGGTTTAACTAATGAAGATAGGGAGAAGTACAATTTTTATCTAATTAACAAGAAAATAGATGAAAATGTTGTCTTGAGTTGGGAAGTGGTGAGAATTTATGGTATGGAGGAAGATTTCAGAAGGTACTTTGAAGACCTCGCATGTAAACCCCTAGATTTTTTATAATTCTTGAGTTCAAACCCTAGAACCGGAAGTCAACCGGAAACCCTATGTCAACAAAAACCAATGCCAAAACCCTAGAATTTAGATTTGGTAATCCCACGTTCTTAAACCCTAGACAACATAATTGAATTAATGATCTATAATAGTTTGTAATAATATAGAGAAGCTTAAAAATATCATATTCGCCAATTTCTATGGACTTTTAGATCCCAATGGGATCAGTTTTCAAAACCATGCCCTAGTACACTGGACGGTAAAAATATTTCAATAACACCGTTAGATTTGTAATAATAAGAAATCCAAAAATATCAGCTTCATAATTTTTTGGAAGCTAAAAATTTTAGATATCATAATTATACACGTATTTTCCTTACTACCAGTAACTTATTAGTCTTATTTACTATTCATTCTCTTTCTCTACTATTCATTACTATTCATCTATCTCTACTTTTTCTTACTACCTATTTTTACTATCTATACACCTATTTTCTTACTTTTTACTTTTCCAATACATCTCTAATCACATCATATACTTATACATTACTTACTTTTCTTTACAAAATATAAAAAAAAATAATTTCTCCCCTTTTAATCCCCAAAACCGGTGCCACTCTCTCTCTCCTTTCATCTCTATTTATTTTCTTTTCAATTTATTTAATTATAAACAAATTCCCTCTATTTTCAACTATAAATACCCCATTTCCCTCCACTTCTTTCACGCATTCATTCTACATAACAAAAATCTCTCAAATTCATTCTCCAAATTCTCTATACAATTCCTCTTTACCAAAACTTTCTACAACTCTCCCAAAATCCGTCTCTACATAAATCACTCACTACATATTACTACTCAAATAATACCACACTCATTTACCATCTTCATCCAACTCAAAAACACTCTTAGGTAAACTTATAGCATTATTCATTTACCCATGTCATGTAACTTAGCATGACCATGGTATTGTTTCTTGAAACTCATAGGTGTTGTAGAAGCAACAATATGTTTATGTTTTATTCTTGCACAAGAAATTCCGATTTTGTTATCTTATTATTATGATAATATTATGTCGTTATTATTGTTATTATGCTCTTAACATAACCTTATATATATATAGATATATATTATTATCTATATGTATATTTATATATTTCTTAGAGACTACATGCTCACTAATTTGTACTAACTTGCTTCTATCATTCTTAATGCTCTTATTATTGCCTTTTCTTTTCTTTTCTTTCTTTTCTTTTTCTTTTTCTTTTTGAGAGTAGTATATTCTTAGTCCTAAGTTGCTTTGATGAAGCTAAAGCTCCCAATACTTGATCGGGTTACCTTGATAAAGCTAAGATTCCCAATACTTGATATTATTATCTTGCTTATTATTTGCTTCTTATATCTTCTTATATTTCATCTTTTTCATACCACATACTCATGAACATGCATAATCATAATGATATTGTCTCAACAAAAATTAAGAGAAATTTTCTTTAATAGAGGAAAATGAAACCAAACTTTCTTAATATATGTTTTTGTCACCAAATCAAGATTTTGTTATCATATACACAGGAAAAATTATTCTTTTTCCAACTTCTTTTCAAACTCATCAAGATTTTTCTTAAATGAAAACAAAGACGATTTTTTCAAAGAAGTTAACTAACAAAACAAACATTTTCTCTTATTATGATAAGTCACATAAAGATTATTGAAACTTAGAACTAATAATTCTTTGATAAGCAAAATTTTCTCAAAAAACTTACTTGTAGGAGTTTTACCAACTCCATAATAACTAGACCAAATTTTATAAGTTAAGATAAAATCAACTCATTAAATTATAAGCTCACTTAGAAAAATAGATGTTGCCAAGTTTCTAAATGATAAACCCATTTTCAAAGAAATAAAAAGATTGTAAACTTGATAAATGGCAAAAAAAAAAAAAAGAAAAAAAGATATTATCAACAACCTAAGAAAATATTGAAACATGATTTCCTTCCAAGTAAAATTGGTAAAAGACTTAAAAGACCAAGTTTTAAAAACAAAACTTATTTTTAAAAGAGCTAAGAAATGAAAATATACGAAAGAAAAAGACTTGTTTATCAAAACTATATATATATATACTATATAATATTAATAAAAATATATATAAACAACTCAAATTATTATAGGTTATCAACAACTTAATAATAGTTTTGGAAATTTCATTCCTTATCACTAGAAGTAAATTTTTGTTGAAAAGTTAAGAAAAATTAACTTATTTTAGGAAAGAAATTGTAAAACAAATAAGAATATACTCATTTATAATAACCCAAGAGTTTATAAAATTTCTTTCAAACATTTAAAAAAGAAATCGTTAAAATTCAAGTTTCCAATACCAGTGAGATAAATTGCTTTACAAAAATAATTGTTGAGACAACACCATTAAGTTTTGCATATAATATGAGTCTATATAATGTATTAAAGGGTTTTTCGATCATATAATTATGCTATTTTTGCTAAAGGAAAATTTGGAAGTTTTAAAGGCTGAAATTTCTGGGGATTCTGTACCGACCATTTCATGAAAAGAATTTTTTATGGTAAAAATAATCTTATATAGATAGATTTTTTCGAGTAGTAGTAATGGTATATTATATCTAAATTCCGATTTAAAAGAGTAATTATGACCATTTAAGTTGGAATTTCTTTCTATATTTTTGACAAACTTAGTAAGATAGAATTACAAGTTTAAGTAAACTTCCAAGATATACTCATTTGGGCATTTCTCTTATTAGGTGATGTGACACTGATTCCCATGTCCTGAGATTACTTTGACTAGAAGATCCACGTAAATGACTGAGTGAGTTTATTCTTACATTTAGCACTTATTATTTTGCTTGTAAAATTACTAGCATTAGAATTAGGGATAGATAAAATGGAAAGATGAAGTGCTTTACATACTTGGTTGAAATTAACGATTAAGTATATCGAGGGCGGGAATTGTTTATAATGAATGTTTGATCTAGTGTAAGAAAGATTGTCCGCAAATTCTATGGTCACCCATAATATTTAATTATGCCATGAGTATTTAATTAAATTTATTCATCCATATCATCAGGTGAGTTCATTTCATTATTACTATACTTTTGGTGGACAAAGGCTTTGTAAAGAGATTCATAGAGTCTGTAATTTCTATAAAGTGGCGAAGGGTCGTCTAAATCAAATGTTAGTGAGAAACACCCGACTAAAACATATCTGGTAGCTATGTAGTTGCTCAGAAATAAAACTACAAATAAGTTAGATTATATTTTTGGCAGCTAGGTATGGCTTAATTAAAAACTACCATGGAATAATGTTTATGAAAACGGCCTATATCGGTCTAGAACACCTTACCTCGAATGAGGGTAAATCCATTCAAGATATGATCTAAAAAAACATATGTATTGCTTGCTCACATGCTTGTGCATCTCATATAGTTGTCTAAATAAACTTGTTTTGATTATTAAATGCGGAGTGTTTAAATGTGGAAATGAATCTCACTAAGCATGTAGCTTATTACCATCTTAGATGTCTTTGCAGTTCTTATACCTTTGGTTGGAACCAATAGGTTATTTCATCTAGGTAGTGCTTTGAGCCAAGATCTTTTGAATAGAAGTGCAAGTTGGAAGTAGATATGGAATTACAAGAGAAACTTCAAAGTGTAAATTATTTTAAAGATAGACTTTATTTGACTTAGCTATCTTCGATAGGGGAATGCCCTTTGATGTTGTAAGACTCATTATATAATCATGAAACCATGCTTATTGTTATGATTTTTTTTCTTAATTGCTATATGCATAACTGCTTAAACAACATGATCTAAAGTTTCCACTACGATCGTGAAAGTACGCCTTACACCAGATATTGAGACATTTGGGATGACTAATGGTTATCAACTTAAGTTTAAATATTGAATGTGGTGGGTTGTCGTGTTTAAGGTACCCTTTGGAGTGTGACATAGCATGGTAGAAAGTTTTTGACATCAAAGAAGAAGCTTTTGGTAAGGTAATTGGCCAATTTTAGGATCGGGCAGAGTGTAACCAATATGGACAACTCGGTGCACTTATATGCGTTTGGAGAATATAGAGAAGTCACCATGAGGCAGTTCATCATTGCCATGGATTTGTATGATGAGGAAGAAGCTTTATATGAACTTGAGTTTAAAGAGTTGCCAATCGAAGTAATAGAGGATGAGTGGACAAAATTTGTAGCAAAAGAAATTGAAGGCAATTTCAGACCTTCTAAGACCATTGCTTCGCATTTCAAGAGTTCAAGCGCTAGGATTCTTCATTATCTGCTCATCAAGAGCATCTATTCCAAGGCTGAATGATGTGCTTGGAACCAATGATTTGTATGAATACCAAAAAATGATATTTTTATGGTTTTATATTTTGATGCAAGGAAATTTAAAAAGGATATGAACGGCGTTATTGATGGATATGATGCACCAAAAATAACTTAAACCACACTCTTTCTCTCTTGATATGATATACAAGAAAGATTGAATGGTTTGTTCGCCACAGTCATAATAATTGGTAAGAACAAGTTGTTCACCATGATCACAAAGATCGATAAGAACTTAATGATTTGCTCTCAATGATGAAAGACAAACATAAAGAAAGGAATTTTATCAAATGTCTTAGAAACTATTTTTAAAACAACAACAAGGTTGCATATATTCTAAACAAAGGAAACCTAAAAGTCACAAAATAAAGTTAAAGCTGGCGAGCAATAAAGGCTGGCGGCCTTGATGACTAAGCTGATGGTGTACAATATATAAGTTAGTGGTGTTGCGATTGACTCTTAAAATTTTGGATCTGTATACGTTGAAGGCCTATCTTCCTACACCAACAATGTACACACAAAGGTTAGCGGCGTTAAAGGCTAGCATATAGGTTCCTCATTTCCTTTAATGCTTGATTTTGTAATCCTCTAGCTGAGCTTTGGTGATTGGTTCTAGAACCTGAGTAAGCTAATTCCATCATCTCCATGGGCCTATGGAAGATTTTCCATCAAATCTTGGTCAATTGTAAATTTACTCTCATCATCCTGCTGAACTTGTTGAAGATTTGCCCTCAAATCTTGATGGACAACATATTCACACGAATTAAAGATAAACCTGCAAAGCTCAACAATAGTTAAGTAAAATTTACCAACGATGCTGAACTGATATTCTTTCTCTAATGCTTGTTCTAGAAATCTTCTCTTGAATAGTAATTCCAATTCAACACACCATCCTAGATCCATGTATAATTTTCTTACAAATTCATATGGAAGTTCTCCACCATAGAGTTACCATACATATGGCAAAGTATTGACTTCTTAACACAAATTAAGAATCTATCTTGAAGGCTATATTCATCCAATTTAGTAGTAGGGAAACTCAATAACATTTGTCTGTGATGATCAATAGGTCCTAATGCCAAAGAAAGTGGTTCTAAGTCAAGCTCACAATTATCAATAGGCAATGCTAACTCAAAGTTGCCCAACACAATTTCTATAACATTGATATCCTCTTCCTTGCTGATGTCTTTTGTACTATCATCTTCAATGTGACAATTTACATTGCTAATAATTTCCACTTGCACCATACGATCAACTTCTCTTTTCACACCTTCCTCTTCAATACTTTCTTCCATAACTTCAATTCTACCATCTTCATATAGAATTGTAGGAACCCATTTATTCTCATGAATACCTATGGTAATATTTTCCTCAACTACTATAAAAGTTTCTTGTTGTTCCACTTCTTCCTCAATCTCATCCTCCATAATAAATATAGGAATTCCATTAACAAGTTTCATAGCATATTCGTTTTGACATTGAAGTTCAAGATGCCCACGACCTAAGCATCTTTTATATGTTAATTTTCAATCGCCACCATCATCTATCTTAATGGATTGAGATTTCTTCTCCTCAACAATATCATTAATCTGCTGTGAATTCTACCAATTGATTATGGAATGGAGCTTTTGCAATTTTTGATCAATAGAACCTTCACAATTTCTTATCTATCATTAATAAAAATCTAATTTTTTTTATCACGTCAATCAACCCCTAATCACACAAATGAGGCAAAAGAACAACATAAACCTTAGATTTCATTCACAATACACACTGCACTACAATACAACCAAAATCAATCCTCCAATTCAATCTCACACACTTCCAAATCACGTTCAACACACAAAACCCTAATTCTCAATCTCATCAGTAATAAGCAATAATATCACCAACAATTCACAATTGGCAAGATAATTCAATTACAATGTAAAAGATCATAACTTTACACTTATCGATTGCCCCTTTGTCGCAACCGAGTTGTAATACCAAAATATGATGTGCCTACAATGAATGATTTGTTCTAATACCAAAAGATGATATTTTATGGTTTTATATTTTGATGTAAGGAAATTTAAAAAGGATATGAACGGTCTTATTGATGAATATGATACACCAAAAACAACCCGAACTATACTCTTTGTCTCTTGATATGATGCATAAGAAAGATTGAATGGTTTGTTTGCCATAATCACAATGATTGATAAGAACATGTTGTTTGCCATAAAGATCGATAAGAACTCAATTTTTTCTCAATGATGAAAGACAAACACAAAGAAAGGAATTTTATCAAATGTATAAGAAACTATCTTCAAAACAACAAGGTTGAATATATTCTAGACAAAGGAAACCTAAAAGTCATAAAATAAAATTAAAGCTAGCAATTAATAAAGGATGGTGGCCTTGATGACTAAGTCGACAGTGTACAATATATAAGCTGGTGGTGTTGTGATCGACTCTTAAAATTTCGGATCTATGCATGTTAAAGGCCGGCTGAAGGCCCGCAACCTATCTTCCTATGTTGGCAGCATACACACAAAAGGCAATAACGTTGAAGGCCAGCTTACAAGTTCCTCATTTCCTTTAGTGCTTGATTCTGTAATCCTCTAGCTCAAGCTTTGGTGATTGGTTCTAGAACATGAGTAAGCTTGTTCCCATCATTTCGGAAGATTTGATCTCAAATCTTGATCAATTGTAAATTTATGCTCATCACTGAAGGAGCATTAACTATAGCAGAGGCAGAAATACATCTCTCATTAGCATGATGAGAGGAAGAAAGTTTAATATGGTCTTATTAGTGGCATGGAGGATTATTTGTTAGGCCAACCTATAATGTAAAGGAGTATTTTTGGGTAAATTTATCACAAGAATCCTTTGGAATTTGGGTTTTTGGCTAGAGTAAGGCCAATAGATGCAGTGTGCAAGTTCGAGGAATTGCATAAGAGATCCTTTAGGGATTGGAAATTAAATGAAGTGGGAGCTCAGTCTATTGTTGCACCAGTAATAAAGGATATAAATGAGTCAGCTTAACCTTGCTACCCATTCATCATGAGCCACCAGTAGCACCTACTAAACCAACAAAAGAGCACCTTAGTATGCTTATCCAACTAACCATTACTCAATCATCAGCAGCTAGCTTCAATAGACTTGAAGCTGAAGTGAAAGACATGAAGGACAAGTTGGCTGCCTTCGAGAAGAAAACCAAGGCAGACGTGGATGATTTGAAGTATATTATGAAGTAGGTTTTGGATCTATTTACTAAACATCCTCCTATTTAACTCAATAAATTCAAACTCCCATCACCCGAACCAGTCCTAGCTGAGTCAGATCATCCAAACGATGATAATGACAATGGCAATGATGATGTCAGGCCACCATCACCCTTCACATACATTCACCCCTCATCCTATACACTTACCATCCCCATATATATCACCAACCCATACACATTCCCCACATTATACACAATTACCTTCTTCCATACTCATAGAAACCCAAACACAACCTCAAATTCAAACACCCCAACCACAACCTATACCAGTTATTGTTGATGAACCTGACGAAGTAGCTAAAGAAATGAAGGAAGGAGAAGCGCTTCAACAAGAAGGCAATTCCACAGTCCTTATTGGCATTAACTGTAAACTCCCGAATTTTTTGAGAATAGTTTTAGAATACCAAATCGAAACCCTAAAGTCTTATCCAAGTTAAAACGAACCTTAAGCAATTTCGATCATGGGGTTTTATAAGAGAATCTTCAAAAACAAAAAGAGAAAGTTAAATAATCATTCAATTCGAAAACCCGAATATGAGAAGGACAACCTATCTGATCCCTGATATAAACCCCACAATTTCTAGGATAAAGTTGGATTAAACCCTAACTCTAGTCAAACCGAAGTTTCAAAAGTCAACAAAGATCAAGACAATCAAACAATTTCAACTCCGGTAATCCCGCGTTCTCAAACCCTAGAAAACGAAATTAAGTTAATGGTTTATAATAGTTCGTAATAATATACGATAACATAAAAATATCATATTCGTGAATTTCTAGTGTCCTTCGGACTCAAACGGGGATCAGTTCTCAAAAAGCGTTCCCAGAGCTTAGAATAACAAAAATATTCTAATAACTCCAAAAGGCTCGTAATTAAACAAGGATTTCAAAAATATTAGTTTTGGAATTTTTCGGTAATTAAAAATAACAGATATAGCTTGTTTACATGTATTTTTATTACTACCAGTTTTATATGTCTAGTATACTATTCATAGTACTATTCCTGCTATTCATTACTTTTTCACTATCTCTACTTTTTCTTACACCTATTGCTTAGAACCTACATATCTATTTTCTTATTTTTTATATTTTCAGTACAACTTTATTCACATCAAACCTTACACATTATTTCTTTTCTTTACAAAAAATTACAAAACAAACAAAAATCCTCCCTCTCTCTCTTATTGTGCTGGCCTTCCTCTCTCTTTCTCAATTATTTTTCTTTTTCAATTTATTTTATTACATCAAAATTTCACTCCAAAAATTCTATAAATACCCCATTCCTCCTTCATTCTTTTACACATCCACTTTAGATAATAAAACTCTACCAAAATTTTCTCTCAAAACCTCTCTCCAATAAATCTCTCTCAAAATACTCTCTACCATTCCTTACAACTGCAAGAAGAAAATAACAAACACACTACCCATTCTTTTTTAAATCCTCCATTAAACCTTAGGTAAAAATCCTACCCATATTCTTTATCATGTTCATACAACTTAGCATGAGCTTAATGTAAGTTTCTTAGACTCATATGAGTTAAAGAAGTAACAATATGTTCATGTTTTGTTTTTATTCATATTCCTATTTTTACATTATGTTATTATGTTGTTGTTATTATTGTTGTTATTATTTTTGCTCTAATTTAACTTCTATATAGCATTATGTATATTACGTATATATATTTATTTAGAGCATATAAACTCATTTGTTATTTATTTATTTTCATGTCTTGTAACTTATTTATTTACCTTTTTAATGCAATTTATTAAGATTAGTCTTTCTAGTCTTCGACTTGTCCATATCAAGTCAAAACAATTTTCTTTCTTTTCTTTTATTTTCTTTTAGGACTAGTCTATTCTTAGTCCCAGGTTGCCTTGATGAAGCTAAGGCTCCCAATACATGATCAAGATACCTTGATAAAGCTAAGATTCCTAATGCTTGACTATTTTATTATGTTTATTTACTTATAAGTATTTATTTCTATCTTGTTATATATTATCTTTACTTTTACATTGCTAATATTTGCGCATGATTAGAATATTGTTGTCTAAAATAAAAATAAAAATAAGTTCTTCCTTAAATAAAGAAAAGTAAACTAGATTTCTTAACAAAAGGAATTTCCAACAAAAAGATCTAAGTTTTCTTTTTAATAAACTCTTTTTGAAGGATAAGCTAATCATAAATTTTAGAAGAAGTAGTAATGTAGGTTTCTTTAAAATAATAAAAGGAACTCATTTCTTTTATAAATCAAAACTAAATACTCCATAAAGATAAAAATTTTAGCCTTGAACTTAAGATTTTAACTCAACCATATCTTTTATAAGACTTAAATAGATTCATTATAGACTTTGAAAATCACATACTAAGAAAGTTTCTTTAAGACTTAAATTTTATATTGTTATTCTCTTTTCAAAATTAAAATGAAAATTTTGCTAAGTTCTAATGTTAACAATTCTTTATTAAGAATAAAACAAGTTTTTCAAACCAAGGTAAAATTAACTCACTATTTTGGAAACCAACTTAGAAAAATAAGATATGCCAAGAAAGTAAAGTTTTAAAGGTACATCTATTTTCTAAAGAAGAAAAAGGATATAAAAAATGAGAGGAAAACATACATTTAACATAACTTCAAATATTTGACCACACCAAAAACTTAAGGAATATTTTGAAAACCTTACTTTTCAATCACTAGAAATAAAGTTAGTAGATAATTTAAAGAGCTAAATTTTTGAAAAATTAATTTACTTTTGAAAAGACAGGAAATGGAATTGTAATAGGGAAAAAACTCACTCATACAACTCATATATTTTAGTTTTCCTTCTAACAATTCAAAAAGAAGAAATTTTTAGAAGTTTTATCTTCTAAAACCTTAAAGACAAATTGCTTATGAAATATCAATATTGAGACAACACTACAAAAATCATGCATACAATATAAGTATAAATATATGTTAAAAGGATTTTACAACTATATATATATATATATATATCCATATATTTTGCTTAAGGATTTTTGAGCAAAGTGAAGTTTGGAAAAATCATATTTTGTGAACTATAAATTCGTAACTATTTTATACCATAGTATTTTCCAACCCAAATGGCTTTTTATGACAAAATAACCTTAGAAATGGATAGATATTTTCGAGTAGGTAGAAAATGGTATATTATTTGCACAATTCCGAGTTAAAATGACCAAGTTATGGCCATTATATGTTGGAATTACTTTCTATACGAATTTTAACAACCTTATAACATAGTTTTTTATAAGTACCATAGAATCAATAAGAAATACTCATCATGGGTATTCTTCTTGATTAGGTGATCCCGAGGAGGAGTATTAATACCTGGAGGATTATTTTGATTAGTGGATTTACTGATCGACTCATCCGTAAGAAAGATAGATCCTCATGGCCAAGTGAGTTTATTTCCTACCTTTTTCGCATTTGGTTGTGCTTGTAGCTAGAGGCACTAGAAGTAGGAAAAGATAAAAATGAATTATGTATGATAATATTGGTTAACACAACGTAAAGCATACAGAGGCATGAATTGTTGTTAATTAACTTATGTTTTACTACTATTTTGTTGGAGTATGTGCAAATTCTGTGATCACCTTTAAATTACTCTAATCATATACTATGAGTTATATTAATTGATTCATGCATATCACGTAGTTAGTTTCATTGCATAAGCTGCTATACTCGATGGGACAAGAGTATAGTAGCCGGGTTTGCAGGAGCCATAGATTTGTGAGATGGGTGATTAGGAGCTTGAAAGAACTATTTTAAGATGGGCGAGGAGGCACCTAAAATAAACTACATAAGTCGGATTTTAAGATGGGTTTTAAAGAGCCTGAAACACCTAACCCTGAATGGAGGAGTAAATCCATTCAAACATATGATTTCTGGTAGATCATATGTATTGCTTGATTACTTGCTTGATGCATTCATATGCATAACTTGTTTAAAATTATTTATACAAGTACATTGATTCAGGAATATTCTCACTAAGTTAGTTATGCTTATACTTCGATAGACCTTTGTTGTAACAGGACTATATCTATTATGCCTAAGGACTTTCATGCTCGAGTGAGATTATGTTTTGGAAAGCTTTTGGAAATATTTTGAAGATCTTAGGTTAAATATCCTTTAATATCTTTTGATGTTAACTTTGTTTCCTTGTGTGAAATACTAAGATGATATTATGATTGTTTGGAGATTTAGAGGGGAAAAGCCCCTAAGATAATGAAAGGATTATATTCTTATAATGTTGAAATGAGATGGTTATCTAGAATTCTTGTATGCTGTATTTACTATCTTGAACTATACATCCCACCGGTGTCTCCTATTGTTATGATAGACGCCTTACATATGGTGTTGAAAACTTTCGCATGACTTTGGAAAGTCATTCTTAAGTTTTAATACCGTATGTGGCGGACTACCACGTTTAGGGTACCCTTTGGGGTGTGACATTAACCATTCTTTACCTCTAAAAGAAGAGTCAGCTGCACCAGTAACTAGTGGCCAGCAGATTAAGAGTACTATGAAATAGAAGCTAAAATTGTTTGTAGCTATTGAAGAGAAAAATGCACACTTAGCAGTGGAGAAAGAAATTTACAATGATATTGCCAGATTAGTTTTGTCACGCCCCGAAGGGTACCCTAAACGTGGCAGTCCGCCGTACACAATATTAAAGCCTAAGAATGACCACCTCAGTCACGCGAAGGCTTCCATACTATGTACAAGGCGTCTAACACATAAGGAGACAATCGGAATGATACGTTTTATGTTGATACAATTGAGTAACAATGTAAAGGAAATACAATCCACTATACTCCAAATACAAAACACTATACTTCAAAATACAATTCATCAAACTTCAATTACATTCATCCCAAGACTTCACTACATAAAATTACAAGCAAAATCGTAAAGCTTAGCCAAAAACTTCAAGCATTCTTATATCTTGCCGGAATCCCGAAGTCATTCTCGACTTCAACCATCTCGGTCCCCACTTAGCATTCTTGGAATAACCTGCTCATTTAAACAACTATTGGGGTATAAGCTACACTAGCTTAGTGAGAATTCCCTTAATTCCGTACCATAACAAACAAGTTATTAATCAATCATATGCTATGCATGAACAAACACGTGAGCAAGCAATTATGCATGGGTAACCGGAACCCACACACAGAACGGATTTACGCCCTCCGTATCTTGGGTTAGGAATGGTATTGAGTCTACACGACCGCATCTAGTCCCCAAGCCCTCGGCTCTTAGCACTCGACTCGGCTAGGCTCATCCAAGGATGCATCCACATGCGCCTTAGTACCCAGAATGAGCTCTGGCACCGGGCTCGTTATTCAAACGAGGCAA
The DNA here is from genome assembly GCA_024138025.1 of Combretum micranthum. Lineage (NCBI taxonomy): Eukaryota > Viridiplantae > Streptophyta > Magnoliopsida > Myrtales > Combretaceae > Combretum > Combretum micranthum. The sequence goes on from JAMXBD010002512.1 coordinate 157,922, forward strand.
CAACGGACCATACCGATCGACCTGCGTAGGAGTAGCATGCTACCAAATGCAATATGTCCGATGCGATGCATGATCAATTTACTTTTTGCTTAGGTCAAAATATTTATACATTCTTTAGAGTGACAACCATATACACATATAAATAATATGAACATGCAGTTATCCAATCAAATCGTGGTTTCGATATGCTTTAGTATTCTTGGCATACATTCATCACAGTCTCATCATATATCCCATCCCCATTCATATCGATTTTTATCTTGTTCCTAAATTCTAATGCAACTAACTACAAGCACAATCAAGGTAACAAAACAAGGAGAAAACTCACTCGGCCATTGGATCACCGGTCTTCTAGTAATAATAATCCGGTGGTAGGGAATCGTCGAACTCGGGATAACCTAAAAAGGAAGAAATACTCTAATAAGTATTTCAACTCAAACTAATCCAACGACTTCATACGAACTTATCAAATTCGTAATTCGCGTCCTAAGCGGGAATTCCAACTTAAAACGGCCATAACTTGGTCATTTTAACTCGGAATCTCGCAAATTTTATATCGATTTCTATCTACTTCGGAAGAGCTTTCTAAATATGAAGTTTAAATCAAGTTTTGAAAATATCTAAGCCTCGGAAATGAGGGATCAGATCTGTACAGCGGTAACATAGATTCCGAAAATGCGGTTTTCATGAATGCACTTGAGATTCCTAAGTGTAAAATGAAACTAAATGCAATGGTAATGATTTTCCCTATCATGAATGTCATGATATGAACTCTAATGAGCCTAAGTTCTTATAGCTCTTTAGGTTTAAAGAATTTACATAAACTTTTCTTAGAAAACCATTTCATATTAATGTTTAACAAGTGAGTTTACTACACTTAGTCACACCTACATATTACAAGGATTTTCTTTTAGGAAAACTCTATTTTGCTTAAAGAATTTTGACCCTCATATTAGTTATATCCTAAGGCCTTTATTTCTTAAATAAAATCTTCATTTATAAACTTTTAAGTGGGTCCTTTACTAGGGGGTTTCCAAAAATCCGAATTTAGTAAAGTCCATTTTCAAGTTGATTTCTTTAGGAAAAATGTATTCTATACTTAAAACTTTAAGTGTTTATTATACCTATATCCTAAGGACTCCATTTATTTAAGAAAATACCATTTTTGAAGTTGGAAAAATAGTGTTTTCTAGCCATCTATCCATTATTACGAATTTGGTTGTTAAGACTTTTAACTCTAAATTTCTTTTAGACTTCATCTCTTGTTTTCAACTATTTTCCTTAGTAAAACACATTTAGATCCATGAAAAATATTGCTAAACATTATCTATTACCTATAGGCTCCATTTCTCTTGTAAAATATATGTTTAGAAGTTGATAAAAGTGTTTTTGACCTAGGTTTCCAAAGTCATCCGAATTTACACAAGTTCATTTCTTGAAAAGTGTTTTCCTTTTTGACTTTATTAACTTATCTACCTATAGATCTATATGCTAGGAAGGTTATTTACTAAAGACAAAAGCATTAAAGACTATTAATGCACATAAACACAAAATAATGATGAGATCTTAAATGCCTACATGAATATGAGTAGTAAAATGATAGATCTATTATCAATGCTTAAATGAGTTTTGAAAACATAAAAACTATATTTTTATAAAAGATCTTTTGTTTAAAACACTTTTTGTTGGAGAAACATAAAGCTTTTGGCATGAAAGCTCCTTTAAATGTAGATCTACTTTGTAATGGTTCGGTATTCTTGTTTGATATCTCATTGTCCCTACCAAAAGATCATGGGGACATTTAGTTGAAATATCCAAGAATCACTTAGCCATAACAAAGATCTGTGGAAGAGGTAAAAGTTCACTTACTTGAAGTAAAATAGGAAGATGAAAGAAGAAATGGAAGTTGTGTGTGTGTGTGGGGGGGGGACAAAAGTCGGCAAAGGGGAAATGGGGAGAGAAATGAGAGCTTTTTACTTTGCAAAAGTTTGAAAGTGAAAGAATGAAGAGAGAGAGAGAAAAAGTAGTTTATATATTAAATGGAATTAGGTTAAATGAGACTAAAATAAATTAAAAGAAATTGCAAAAGGGAGCTTGTTGGAGGGGTTTCACGCGTCCAATGCATGAGGAAAAAGGGGGGATTTGATTTCTTACTTTGATTTGCCTTTGATTTGATTTGAGTACAAATTGTCATAATTTGTATTAATGTTTAGGAGAAAAAGTCTTTGAAATGAAAGTGATTGGGTGATGGTAAGTGTTGCAAATGTAGGGTGTACAAATAGGTAGTCATAGGTTGTACTTTTTGAATAGTGAGGAATAGTTGACAAGACAATTTAATTTCCGATAGCAAGGAAATACGAATAAAAAGGCTATAACTGTATTTTTCGTAAGCCGGAAAATTATGAAAAATATATTTTTGAAATCCTTATTTTATTTCGATTCAAATGAGTATTCATAAAGAAATTTTTGAAATTCTAGTTCCGGGCACTCTTTTCTATAATGGGTCTCGGGATGACCCGGAGTTGAAATTTTCTCAAAATCTGATCTTTTCTTGGTTTGAAATATAATCAAGGACTATATCCAAAATTAATTTTTCTTATAAAAGTTTCTTATTTGGAAACCGAGGAAAAGTCGGAATTAGGGTTTCTAATCTTTCTCACAAAGCTTGAACTAAACCGGTTTAGGGTTTCATTTTCTAGTTTCGAAGTTTACTTGATTACTAGGAAACCCAGGGTATAAAAATAATAATAATAATAATAAAATTGTGTAATGAAATAAAATGAATAGTGCAAAAGACTAATCAATTACCGGTAGAAATGAAAATACGATAAAAAGGTTATAACTGTAACTTTTATAACCCGAAAAATTATATAACTGATATATTTAGAAATCTCGTGGAATTACGAGTCTAACGGTACTAATGGTATATTTTCGATATCTCGAGCCCGGGATACGCTTTTCGAAGTCTGTATCCGAACGGGTTCGAAATAGATCAAAAATTTACCAATCTGATAATTATAACGAACTTATATTACTACGAGCTATTCTACATATTTAAACTACATCTCGGCCTCTAGGGTTAAGGGTGCTAGATTGCCGGACTTACATTATTGTATTCCGGTTAGGGTTTTCGGATGATTTTCCAGTTTAGACCTTTGCCAATTTGGAAACTGAGATTTTCTGTTTATACAACGTATTTAGTTTGAGAAATTTATTTTAAATTTTATTTTTATAAGTATTTAATATCTCTTATTGCTTTCAGAAATCTTGAATTGAATTATTATATCCGGAGTTATATCGGTAATGGTTACCGGATATGATTTTCTTGAGTTTGAGTCAAATGTCGATTTTTGGAATGATTTTGGGGAAATCTTGATTTTTATAATTTGCTTTGAAAAAGGATCTTCATAGTGTTTTGTTTTCGAATTTATTTTTGCTTCGATTTAAGGTTTTATGAACAATTGGTTAACTTTAAGGATTATCTAATTTGTTATTTTGTTTCTTGAATTCTTCCTTCTTAAGATTATGAGATTTCATTTCTAACTCGTTCTATGATTCTTGGGAGTTTGATTTGATCGTTAGGGCTTTATTGTGATTTCCGTCTTAGGATTATTAGTCGGTCGTTTGGGGAATTTCCAAAGTCTATATTTTATTATTGGCAGATAAAGTTTTCTTAATCGTGCCAAAGCCTAGTTATGGAATTGGCCTTTGGTGATTTCCTGATCCTTCAAATTGTCATGTTATGGATTAACTTGCTTTTTAGCAAATTATCACTGTGTTTTATTTTTATCCCGATTTTTATGAATTATAGATTAGGTAAGCAGTTTATCTTACGTAATGGTTTTTTACACTTAAGGACTTTTGTAGTCCTTATTTTATTTTTAGATTTTCTCATGACTAATCAATTCTTACTTTCGTTTATATTTCGAGACCCGTTCAAAGTTCGGTTTTAATTTGGAGTGATTTTTAGGATTTATTTTCGAAGTTCATCTTGGAATTATTTACTGAAATTTTCCGGGGCTTACAAGTTTTGGAAGCTGAACATTCTGTCACCCAAGATGCTTCCACAAAGAAGAGGATAGACCTGTGACCCCTTCCCTTGCTCTTATCAAAAGAAAATGTAGTAGAATTAAAAGATGCACGAAGAAGAAGCACTTTGATTGGAGCAACTTCATAATTCAAGAAGAGATGTCTGATGAAGAAGAAACCGTAATGACTCTTGATATGGCTGTGGTAGACAATGATGCACCACTTGAGATGATTTTTCTAGAAGCCACAGCCAATGCTTGCAAAGCTCCTAAGCAACCTCATTAGGTTGATGAAGAGAGAAGGAAAATGAAAGAAAAAGCAACAGCATTAGTTGCAATCTTGAAAGCCAGGCTATGATAGAAGAAAGCATAGGAGCAAGCAATGAAAGAGGCGGAAATGCCTACACCTGAAGAAGCTCCTAGTACTCCAAGTGAAGAACAAGACAATGCCATAGTCCTTAGTGGCATTGACCTTAATGCCAAGGCCATGGAAGAAGAATACTAACTTCATGTAGCTTAAAATGTTGATGAGATTACTACAAGACAAGCCATTTAAGTTGAGAAATTTAGGCAAATGGTAGATGAGCTATCCAAACAAGAAGCTCATGAGGAAGCACAGGAGGTGGCCAGGCAGTAGACGCATGAGAAACATAGAAGGAGAAGGCAAAGAAGATTTGATGCTACCATGGCACATGAATTGGCTAAACAAGCCAAAAGATTAAAAGAAGTGGAAGATGATGAATCTATTTTTTCTAGTAGGAGTAATGAACAAGAAAATGAATATGATGAGGATGACTGTCTCACAATAAGTGCTTAGTTAAAAAGGATCAGAATAGGCACAAAAGGCTACTCTATAGGACCAACCTCCACCATAAGATAGTAAAGTACCTCTTGCCCCACAACAAGACCCTCCTCCTAGTGTAGCTACTAAGAAGAAGAAGCTCTATAATGGTTGGGAAAGGGTAATTGAAAAGCAATTCTTAACAATAAGAAAAGGAAAAGTAGAAAAGTTGAAGAAGGAAATGGCAATAAAAGAGAAAGTTCTTACCTTTAATGAAATAGAAAGAAAGAATCAAGAGCTTAAAAGAAAATAGGAGGAGGAGGATAAGAAAAGAAAGGAAGATTCCCCGTGTGATGATAGCTTCTTGGAGGATAGTGATGAAGAACTAACAACGTAAAAACCTTATACTGCTCCTTCAAAGAAGAAAGATAAAGGAGGAAAGGAAGGGCAAAGGAGAGTTATTAACCTCCTAATAAAATGAGACGAGCTAATAAGAGCTTAATGGCAAATAATCCAAGCATGACAGAACAACAACTGAGTGATTTTCTCTATGCCTTAGATATGTAGCAACAACTCGATGCAGGGAGATTGAAACAAAGGTTCAAATTAGAAGAATTTAAAAAGAAGAATGAAATAAAGGGACAAGTACATCCAAGGAAGCTCTAAAGAGGAGGGTTATGACAAAATCAATGGAGAAAATACCTATAGGTGGCATACATATAAGAAGACAAACTGAGGGTCAAATGCCTATGCCTACCTAGACACAAATGCCCCCGTAGAGATTAAACCCTCTAATGGAAGGAAGTAGACCAGGAGGAAAAAGAGGAGGAGGTATTGGAGATAATAGGAATAGTGGTAGAATAGGTGATCATTCAAATGGGGGTAGAAGCAGAGGTGGAGGTAGGAACAATGAACCAAATAGAGCTAGATTTGATGCTTTTAGAGCTAGAAGAGGAAGGGGGAATAAGTTAAGTAGAAGCTGGAGATATTGGCTGGGAGTCTAACATTAAAAACCCCTCCTAAAATTCATTTTATTATGATTCTAGACATTTCTTTAAATTTTGTATTTTGTGTTCTTATCCTTTTATTCATTTATATATGTAAGCCCCTAGATTTTTCGATAATATTAGTAAACCCTAAGAACCGGAAGTTGAAACGAAACCCCAACATTAACCTAGTTCTATGTTTAGTCTAGTGAATGTAGATCCGGCACTCCCGTGTTCTTAAACCCTAGAAAACGAAATTGAAATAATTGTGGAATATGGTTCGTAATAATATAGGGAAGCCTAAAAATATCAGATTCGAATTTTTCTAATGTCCTTCGGATCCGATTAGGATCAGTTCTCAAAAACCATGCCCCGAAGCACCGGATAGCAAAAATATTCCGACAATACCAATAGATTCGTAAAAATATAAGTTTTTCAAAAATATCAGTTTTAGAATTTTTCAGTATCTAAAAATAACAAATATAGACCTTTTACGCGTATTTTCTTTACTACCGGTATTTTAATTGTCTAGTCTACTATTCATAGTACTTTTCTACTATTCATTACTATTCACCTATCTCTACTTTTTCTTACACTTTATTCTTACACTCTACCATACCTATATCTTACAATTTACCTTCCCATACAACTTTAATCACATCATACCTAACACATTACTTCTTTTATTATAAAACAAACAAAACCAATTAATTTCTCCCCCTATACAAGCAAAACCGGCGCCTCTCTTCCCCCATGCATCACAATTTATTTTCTTTTCCATTTTAATTACATCTAATTTCCACTCCAAAAATCTATAAATACCCCATTCCTCTTCCATTCTTTCAACAACAAAAATCATACTAAAACTCTCTCAAAATCACTCCACAAAAACACTCTCCCAAAATCTCTCTCAAATTCCTCTTTCTTTAGAAAAATCAAGTTTCACATAATACTACCACCCATTCCTTTCTTCTCAAACTTTAGGTAAAGTTTCTCATATTCTCTCATGTTCATATAACTTAACATGAGTTTAGTGTATGTTTTTTAGACTCAATGAGTTAAAGAAACAACAATTTATTCATGTTTTGTTTTTGTTCATGTTCTTATTTTCTTTATGACTATTATGTTATTATTGTTTCTAACCTAACTTATATATAGTATTATGTATATATATTTATTTAGAGCATATAAGCTCACTTGTTATTTATTTATTTTCAAGTCTTGCAATTTATTTATTTACTTGTTTTATGCAATATTAAGACTAGTCTTTCTAGTCTTAGACTTGTCCATATCAAGTCAAAACAATTTTATTTCTTTGCTTTTCTTTTCTTTGAGGACTAGTCCATTCTTAGTCCCGGGATACCTTGATGAAGCTAAGGTTCCCAATACTTGACTTTACTTTTATGCTCTTATTTTATTTATGTTGTTTTTTATTTCATATATATTCTCATTCATGCATGAATATGTTGTTATTGTCTCAATCATAATAGAAATGAGTTTTCTTAAAATAAGAATAAGAACTCTTTTTAAATATAAATTTTGTCACATAAGAAGTTATTTTCCTTAAAGGTTTGAAATTTATCTTAAACAAATATTTTCTAAAGATAGTAACAATATATGGTTTTTACCAAGAAATACATAAAGTAAAGTTAATATAAATTCTCTTTTCAAATAAATAAGAAAGTTTCTTTAGACTTAAACAAAGGATTTCTTAGATTCAATTGTCAAAGTTTTCCACCAACACTAAAGTCTAAGATAAGTTTTTCAAAATAACTTATAAGATGATTTCTTTTAAAAGTGGAACTAACCATAAAGTATTTAGAAAGACTTTGTTTTCCAAAACGCTAGAAATAAATTTATGGAAATCTTGAAAGATTAAAATAACTTTTGAAGGAATGGAGTTAAAAGGAGGAAATACTCATTTATGATAACTTAGGAAATTTTCAAAAATAAAATTCTTTTCAAGCCTTAAGCTTATCTCACTTTCAAGACATTTGTTTTACAAAACCATTGTTGAGACAACACCAAATTCATGCATATAGTATGAGATTATACATATATGTATACATATATTCAAGGGATTTTTCAATCATACTATATATCTATATTTTTGTACAAAAGCCCTTGAGTGAAGTAAAGTTTGAAAACTCTAGTTTTGAAGTTTGGAAAATTCGTATCAAATCTGTACGCTCTATTCCGAGACCAAATAACTTCTTTTGATGAAAATAACCTTAGAAATAGATAGATCTTTTCGAGTAGGTAGAAATCGGTATATAATATGCGAAATTCCGAGTTAAAATGAGCAAGTTATGGCCATTTTAAGTTGGAATTTCCATTCCATACGATTTTTACGAATTCTTTAAGATAGAAGTATAGAACTTGAATAGATCTTGGATGAAATACTCATGTTGGGTATTTCTTTTGTTTAGGTGTCGAGGATCACGATCTTGTCTTCCCCGAGGATTACTTCGACTCCTAGAGCGCTATGGACGAGTGAGTTTCCTTTACGCTTATGTATTTGTGCTTGTAGAATAGAGCACTAGATGTAGGAAAAGATAAAATTGATATGCATGTGGGATATTATGGGAATTATGTATGTGATTCGTTGTGTGCGATCAATGAACGATAAGTATATCGGAACCCGATTTGTGATTGATATAAATGTTTCCATGTATGTATTGTTATGTGTGCAAATATTGTTTGATCGCTTTAAATGATTTAATGCCATATTGAAATCCCATATAATAAATTGCTCATGCATATCACTTAGAATATCATTTCGAAGTTTTGCTACTACTCCTCAGCGTGGGACCGGAAAGGTAAGCTGCCTAGCTACATCTTGAGGGTTAGGACGTACGGGGAATACGGCCTCAAGGTGTAGCCGAGCCGGATCGATCGCTTTGGGCATGGAAGGCCCGGGGACTAGTAGTACGGTTCGTTGGAACCCCAAGACGCGCGCAAACTTGAGGAGGTTGTTCGGGACCCAGTTCAAAGCATTCCCTAACCACCGATGGAGGGGTAAATCCATCAAACATACGAAACCGGATAGTCGTATGTAATGTTTGATCATATGGTTGTTGCATTCATATGCTTGATTAATAAACTTGTTTGATTGTTGTTATGAGTACTATTGCGTAAGGAATATCTCACTAAGCTAGTCATGCTTATACTCCTATAGACTTTTGATATTGCAGGATTATCTTTTGCACCCGAGACCACCTTGATTTCCCGGGTAGAATCCTTATTTTGAGAAGCTTTTGGAGGCAATCTATTTTGAAGTTATAGAGTAGATTTCTTCTAAAATCTTCTAGCTTTAGTTATTATATTTAGAACCATGTTATTATGAATTATCGGGGGAATGCCCCTTAGAAGCTGTAAGACTTTTATTTCAATGAAATATATTAAGTGTTATTTTGCATGTTCCGCTGCCAATGTCTTAAAATGCATTACTCCACCGGTCTCCCTTTGTTGTGAATGTACGCCTTGTACCGATATGGAAGCTTTCGAGTGACTGAGGTAGTCATTCTTGAGTTTTAATATGCGTACGGCGGGCTGTCACGTTTAGGGTACCCGCTGGGGCGTGACAGTTTAAGTTGGTATCAGAGCATCAAGATTAGGGAAAGAAACAGTAAGTTAGAAATAGAAGTCTTAAGATAGGATAAGTTTAAGATTAAGCCATAAGAGTTTTAGGAAGAATCCTAGAATTATAGGAAGTGGGGATTTATGGGAAACACATGTTCTATGACCATACCTAAGATATGTAAGTGGCCCTAGGACTAGTTTATACCCTTAAGAAGAATAGGAGGATTTCCAAACCGTTTTAAGCTTTAAGAAAACACAACCCTTGTAAGTTGTAGTTACTAAGAGAACAAGAGTTAACTTGCTTTCTAAAACAAAAAGGAAAATACGTTTACGTAAAAGACTATACAACCAACCTTAGGTAACGCCGGAAACGAGTCACGCAGACGCCATCAACGGATCGAAGGTGACAAGAAGGTGAAACCAACCCCAGATTCCCTCACGTCTCAACAAAAGGATCAAGAACAGAAGTAAGGAGCCATGATGAGAAGAAGACGTCGTATTCACCCAAGACGCAACGCCTTAGTATTAAATCGCAACTAATCAAAAGATGTAGTTAAGTTTTTAACAAATAAAAGTAACTAATGATTTCTTGATAATGAGATTCCTTTGTTTTAGTTTTATTATATTATTTCTCTTTTTGTGATTAACATGCATGATTTTGATTTCTTACTTTGTAATTCTTTGAATTGTATTTGAATTTCATAATTTCTTATTAAACTCCTATCAATCCTTTTTGTCAATTTATTTCCTTAAGTTTTGTACCTTGATTTAAATTTCTAGTCTTTATATTTGAGATTTCCGTGATTTCGTAAACGTTAGTATGGAGCGTAATTAGAAACTAAAATCTAAACGATTAAACAGCCGTCCAAGAAGACGTAGGAATAGAGAACAAAGAGATTCCAACAACGTACCAGCTGAACGAGGAGTACTCCGGTAACCAACCGAATAACCCTGCTCCTGCCCGAACCAGCAAAATGACTTTGCTGCCATTGGACAGATGAACCAGTTATTAGCTATTTTGATTCTCAACAAAATCAAAATAACCCAGCTCCTGCTCCACCTCAGAATGCTCCTGAAGCTACGGTAGAAGCACCGGCGAACAGTCACATGCTGCACCATTTCCACCACCACACCGCCAAGATCACATCAAAACTTGCTCGCCAATTTCATCAAAAGTAATACCTACTTTGATGGAACCTTCGGAAAACCAGCTGAGGCCGAAGATTGGTTGGCCCAGATTGAGAGATCGTTTGATGGTTATGAAGTACCCCACCACTAAGAGTCAGTTTGGGACATTCATGTTGAAGTTCAATGCTCGCATATGGTGGGATCGAAGAAGCGAGAATTGCCTGCTCCAGTTACGTGGGATATGTTTCGAGAAGAGTTCTTGAGAACTACTTTCCAGGGAGTCTCAGAGTTCGGTACAGTGCTGAGTTCTTTAACATTACTCTAAAGGGAGAACCCATCGAGCAGTACGAAACCGAATTCAGTCGCTTGTTGCAGTATGCTCTGACTCCTATAAGCACAGCGAGGAGTTAAAGAGACAAGTTTTCTTGAATGGGTTAGATGAAGACCTAAAGATTCGCTTGGTGGAATTTGATGTTAAAGTTTTAAGGGGCTAGTGGAAAAGGCTCGAATTATTGAAGAGCCAAAAAGATGAAAACAAAAGCTCCGGAGAAGAAAGTGTTTGTGTTCGGAAGGAAGCCTATGAAGGACCAAGTTCTGGGTTCAAAAATAAGAGGTTTAAGACCTTTGGAAGTTTCAAAGGAAGTGGAAGCAATCAGAGGGAGGTGACCAAGGTAGATGTCACATGCTGGAAATGCCGAGGGAAGCATTATCCAAAGTCCTGCCCACAATTGCAAAACAAGTGCTTCTTTTGTGGCAGCCCGATCATAAAATCTGGAGTGTCCCAAGAAGAACACCAGTGTCTGCTATGTGTGCAAGCAGCCAGGGCACTTTGCAAATGAATGCCCAAAGAGGAAAAATGCTCTTGTGAGGTCATCCAACACCTCGGGAGGATCCGCCCTTGTCAGAACCAACAATGGCAATGGAAATGGGAACCGCTCTGGCACCTCGATGCATGGAATGAGAGTCTACAACCTGGAGGGCCAGTGGATGTGCGAGGAAGCAGATGATGAGGAGGAAGGATGTGAGTTTGCTGCCTTGAGGAGACGAAGGCTATGATCATGGACTCGTTGCAGGTTAGCCTTAACCTTAAGCTTTCGTTTTGTTTATAGTATCTTTTACGCTATTAATCTGTCGCAATAGAATCCCTATACCTCTTTAGCCTAAAGCTTTAGAAAAGTTAGATAAGTATAGTATGGTTAGTAACTAGTGCGTGTTAAACGCAGGAAGTATACGAGTAGCTAACGAGACCGCTTACGCTTGTTTGATACCGGAGCCACCCATTCGTTTATCACCCCCAACCTTGCTAAGAAGAGTGGATTACCTATAGTCACCACCGCTACCAGCTTCAAGATAAAGACACCCACGGGTAGCGTCGTAACCACCCAAGAGATGTTGAAGGAATGCCCTTTAGAGATCCAAGGTCACCATACGACAAGTGATTTGATCGTGTTGGAGATGAATAAGTATGAAGTAATTCTTGGAATGAGTTGGTTGACCCATGTTAAAGCCACGGTAGATTGTCGAGAAGAAGGTGAATTTTAAGGATGTAATGGGAAGGATATTGAGTTTAAAGGAGAATCCACGGTCGTAAGGAGGCAAGGATTAAGTTCGCTTGAGTTGGTGACGGATGAGGAGGAGATTGACCAACAAATCAATGCTATAGAAGAAGAAGGTGAAACCAAAGGTGGAGGATATACCCATAGTCAATGAGTTTCCTGACGTTTTTCCTAAGGAATTACCTGGATTGCCACCAAAGAGGGAGATCGATTTTGAGATTAGCTTGATGCCAAATACCGAGCCGATATCAAAAGCTCCATACCGCATGGCACCGGTAGAGTTGAAAGAACTCAAGAAGCAATTACAAGAGCTTCTGGATCAAGGATTTATACGCCCAAGTGTATCACCATGGGGAGCACCAGTTTTGTTCGTTAAGAAAAGGATGGATCCATGAGGTTATGTGTCGATTACCGGGAGTTGAATAAGGTTACAATCAAGAATAAGTATCCATTACCCCGGATTGATGATCTCTTTGATCAGTTGCAAGGAGCAAGCGTGTTTTCACGCATCGACTTGAGATCTGGATACCATCAGTTAAGAGTAAGGCCGGAGGATGTACCAAAGACTGCTTTTCGAACTCGATATGGACATTATGAGTTCTTAGTAATGTCTTTTGGATTGACAAATGCACCTGCCGCTTTCATGGACTTGATGAATCGAATCTATAAGCCCTTTTGGATAAGTGCGTTATAGTTTTCATCGACGACATTTTGGTCTACTCAACCACACGAGAGGAACATGAGGAACACCTCCGTATGGCGCTTCGGACGTTAGAGAACATAAGTTGTATGCCAAATTGTCAAATGTGACTTTTGGTTGGATAAGATATCCTTTTTAGGACATGTTGTTTCAGGAAGTGGCATATCGGTTGATCCTGAAAAGATTAAGCAGTGATGGAGTGGAAGCAACCAAAGACGGTAACGGAAGTAAGAAGCTTTCTTGGACTAGCTGGCTATTATCGAAAGTTTGTAAAGAATTTCTCGACTATAGCCAAGCCGTTAACACAACTTACTCAAAAGAATGAGAAGTTCATCTGGACCGATAAAAGAGAAAGGAGTTTTCAAGAGCTCAAGCAAAAGCTTGTATCCGCACCGATACTTGTTTTGCCAAACCCTGAGAAGTCTTACACGGTGCATAGCATCAAGAAATGGTCTTGGATGTGTGCTAATGCAAGAAGGAAAAGTGATTGCTTATGCATCGCGACAGTTGAGACCGTACGAGCAAAATTATCCGACGCATGACTTGGAGCTAGCTGCCGTTGTTTTCGCACTCAAGATATGGAGGCAACACTTGTATGGACAAAGATGCGAAATATATACGGATCACAAAAGCCTCAAGTATCTATTCACTCAGAAGGACTTGAATATGAGACAACGGAGATGGTTAGAGCTTATAAAGGACTATGATCTTGGAATCAACTATTGTCCAGGAAAAGTTAATGCCGTCGTGGATGCCTTAAGTCGGAAGAATCATGAGGAAGTTGCCGCTTTGTTGACTGACCAAAAGGAGTTGGTAAGAGAATTCGAAAGGCTAGTATTGAATTCATTGGAAAGATGTGGAGGTGGAAATATCTAGCTTGGTATGGAACCAACCCTTGTGGAACGAATTAAAGAAGCTCAACGATATGATGAAGTCATACAAAGGATCAAACGGGAAGTGCAAGCGAGAAGTATACTGATTTCACCGTAGATGACGAGGATGTAGTGAGGATGAAGGGAAGGTTATGTGTGCCGATGATGAGGATATGAGAAAGGAAATCATGAGTGAAGCACATAACTCAGGATACACAGTACATCCGGAGGAACTAAGATGTATCAAGATCTTAAGAGCCACTTTTGGTGGAATGGGATGAAACGGGATGTAGCTGATTATGTGATGAAGTGCCCAACTTGTCAACAAGTAAAGGTGGAACATCAAAGGCCGGAGGATTGCTAAAGCCTTTGCCGATACCTGAGTGGAAGTGGGATCAAATCTCGATGGATTTCGTGTGTGGACTACCAAGGACATCGGCAGGGTATGATGCCATATGGGTCGTGGTAGATCGCTTGACTAAATCGGCTCATTTCATACCAATCAATATGACGTACTCATGGACAAGCTAGCCAAGCTGTACATAAGGGAAATAGTACGATTACATGGAGTACCTGCCGGATTGTGTCAGACCGAGATCCTAGATTCGTGTCTAAGTTTTGGACAAGTTTACAAAAGTGTATGGGGACAAAGTTGCACTTTAGCACAGCTTATCACCCCCAAACCGATGGACAATCGGAACGGACGATCCAAACCTTGGAAGACATGTTGCGTGCTTGTGTTATGGAATTTAAAGGAAGCTGGGATGCTCATTTGCCGCTCATAGAGTTTGCCTACAACAACAGCTATCACTCGACCATACAAATGCCGCCATATGAAGCTTTGTACGGACGACGCTGTAGATCGCCTCTGTTTTGGGATGATGTGAAAAGCTCGCTATTGGACCAGATTTGGTACAAGATGCAGCAGACAAAGTGAGGATAATCCGACAGCGAATGAAAGAGGCCCAAGATAGACAGAAAAGTGGGCAGATGAAAAGGCGAGTTCTCGAATTTCAAGTGGGAGACCATGTGTACTTAAAGATAAATCCAATCAAGAGTATACATCGGTACGCTCACAAGGAAAGTTGAGCCCACGGTACATTGGACCTTTTGAAGTGCTTGAACGAGTGGGAGATCTAGCCTATCGCCTAGCCTTGCCGCCAAACCTGTCAGGTGTGCACAACGTGTTTCATGTATCGGTCTTACGCAAGCATGTAGCATCCAGAACGAGTGTAGAGTTGGAGCCAGTGTTGCTAAAGGAGAACCTCACTTATGAGGAACACCCGGTACAGATTTTGGATAGAAAAGTCCAAAAGCTTCGGAACAAAGAGATCAAATATGTCAAAGTCCTCTGGAGGAATCACACCCATGAGGAGGCAACTTGGGAAGCCGAGGATGAGATCCCGAATCTTTTCGAGGAATCAGGTACGATAGCCAAGTTTTGAGGACAAAACTTTCTTTAAGGAGGGTAGGTTGTAAGCCCCTAGATTTTTCGATAATATTAGCAAACCCTAAGAACCGGAAGTTGAAACGAAACCCTAAAATTAACCTAGTTCTATGTTAGTCTAGTGAATCTAGATCCGGCAATCCCGTGTTCTTAAACCCTAGAAAACGAAATTGAAATAATTGTGGAATGGTTCGTAATAATATAGGGAAGCCTAAAAATATCAGATTCGAATTTTTCTAGTGTCCTTCGGATCCGATCGGGATCAGTTTTCGAAAACCGTGCCCCGGAGCACCGGATAGCAAAAATATTCCGACAACACCAATAGATTCGTAAAAATATAAGGTTTTCAAAAATATCAGTTTTAGAATTTTTCGGTATCTAAAAATAACAGATATAGGCCTTTTACGCGTATTTTCTTTACTACCGGTATTTTAATTGTCTAGTCTACTATTCATAGTACTTTTCTACTATTCATTACTATTCACCTATCTCTACTTTTTCTTACACTCTATTCTTACACTCTACCATACCTATACTTACAATTTACCTTCCCCATACAACTTTAATCACATCACACTTACACATTACTTCTTTTATACAAAACAAACAAATAATTTTTCTCCCCCCTATACAAGCAAAACCGGCGCCTCTCTTCCCCCTCATCACAATTTATTTTCTTTTCCATTTATTTAATTACATCTAATTTCCACTCCAAAAATCTATAAATACCCCCTTCCTCTTCCATTCTTTCACACAACAAAAATTCATACTAAAACTCTCTCAAAATCACTCCACAAAACCTCTCCCAAATCTCTCTCAAATCTCTTTTTTTAGAAAATCCAAGTTCACATAATACTACAACCCATTCTTTCTTCTTCAAACTTTAGGTAAAAGTTTCTCATATTCTCTCATGTTCATATAACTTAACATGAGTTTAGTGTATGTTTTTAGACTCATGAGTTAAAGAAGCAACAATTTATTCATGTTTTGTTTTTGTTCATGTTCTTATTTTCTTTATGTACTATTATGTTATATTGTTTCTAACCTAACTTATATAGTTTATGTATATTATGTATATATTATTTAGAGCATATAAGCTCACTTGTTATTTATTTATTTTCAAGTCTTGCAATTTATTTATTTACTTTTATGCAATATTAAGACTAGTCTTTCTAGTCTTAGACTTGTCCATATCAAGTCAAAACAATTTTATTTCCTTGCTTTTCTTTTCTTTTGAGGACTAGTCCATTCTTAGTCCCGGGATACCTTGATGAAGCTAAGGTCCCAATACTTGACTTTACTTTTATGCTCTTATTTATTTATGTAGTTTTATGTTATATATATTCTCATTCATGCATGAATATGTTGTTATTGTCTCAATCAAATAGAAATGAGTTTTCTTAAAATAAGAATGGAACTCTTTTTAAATATAAATTTTGTCACATAAGAAGTTATTTCCTTAAAGGTTTGAAATTTATCTTAAACAAATATTTTCTAAAGATAGTAACAATATATGGTTTTTACCAAGAAATACATAAAGTAAAGTTAATATAAATTCTCTTTTCAAATAAATAAGAAAGTTTCTTTAGACCTAAACAAAGGTTTCTTAAATTCAATTGTCAAATTTTCCACCAACACTAAAGTCTAAGATAAGTTTTTCAAAATTTACTTATAAGATATTTCTTTTAAAGTGGAACTAACCATAAAGTATTTAGAAAACTTTGTTTTCCAAAACGCTAGAAATAAATTTATGAAATCTTGAAAGATTAAAATAACTTTTTGAAGGAATGGAGTTAAAAGGAGGAAATACTCATTTATGATAACTTAGGAATTTTTCAAAAATAAAATAACTTTTTTTCAAGCCTTAAGCTTATCTCACTTTCAAGACATTTGTTTACAAACCATTGTTGAGACAACACCAAATTCATGCATATAGTATGAGATTATACATATAGTATATACATATATTCAAGGGAATTTTCAATCATACTAATATCTATATTTTTGTACAAAAGCCCTTGAGTGAAGTAAAGTTTGAAAACTCTAGTTTTAAGTTTGAAAATTCGTATCAAATCTGTACGCTGCTATTCGAGACCCAAATAACTTCTTTTGATGAAAATAACCTTAGAAATAGATAGATCTTTTCGAGTAGATAGAAATCGGTATATAATATGCGAAATTCCGAGTTAAAATGAGCAAGTTATGGCCATTTTAAGTTGGAATTCCCATCCCATACGATTTTTATGAATTCTTTAAGAGAGAAGTATAGAATTTGAATAGATCTTGGATGAAATACTCATGTTGGGTATTTCTGTTGTTTAGGTGTTGAGGATCACGACCTTGTCTTCCCCGAGGATTACTTCGACTCCCAAAGTGCTATGGACGAGTGAGTTTCCTTTACGCTTATGTGCTTGTAGAATAGAGCACTAGATGTAGGAAAAGATAAAATTGATATGCATGTGGGACATTATGGGAATTATGTATGTGATTCATTGTGTGCGATCAATGAACGATAAGTATATCGGAACCTGATTTGTGATTGATATAAATGTTTCCATGTATGTATTGTTATGTGTGCAAATATTGTTTGATCGCTTTAAATGATTTAATGCCATATTGAAATCCCCATATAATAAATTGCTCATGCATATCACTTAGAATATCATTTCGAAGTTTTGCTACTACTCCTTAGTGTGGGACCGGAAAGGTAAGCTGCCTAGCTACATCTTGAAGGTTAGGACGTACGGGGAATACGGCCTCAAGGTATAGTCGAGCCGGATCAATCGCTTTGGGCATGGAAGGCCCGGGGACTAGTAGTACGGTTCGTTGGAACCCCAAGATGCGCTCAAACTTGAGGAGGTTGTTCGGGACCCAGTTCAAAGCATTCCCTAACCACCGATGGAGGGGTAAATCCATCAAACATATGAAACCGGATAGTCGTATGTAATGTTTGATCATATGGTTGTTGCATTCATATGCTTGATTAATAAACTTGTTTGATTGTTCTTATGAGTACTATTGCGTAAGGAATATCTCACTAAGCTAGTCATGCTTATACTCCTATACATTTTTTATATTGCAGGGTTACCTTTTTGCACCCGAGACCATCTTGATTTCCCCGGGTAGAATCCTCATTTTGAGAAGCTTTTGGAGGCAATCTATTTTGAAGTTATAGAGTAGATTTCTTCTAAAATCTTCTAGCTTAGTTATATTATATTTAGAACCATGTTATTATGAATTATCGGGGGAATGCCCCTTAGAAGCTGTAAGACTTTTATTTCAATGAAATATATATTAAGTATTATTTTGCATGTTCCGCTTCCAATGTCTTAAAATGCATTACTCCACCGGTCTCCCTTTGTTGTGAATGTACGCCATGTACCGATATGGAAGCTTTCGAGTGACTAAGGTAGTCATTCTTAAGTTTTAATATTGCGTACGGCGGGCTGTCACGTTTAGGGTACCCGCTGGGGCGTGACAATATATATAAAATTCTTTCATTCTTTTTAGAATAATTATAATTCTTGTTCAGATTCTTTGTGGCTAATAGAATTTAGTATTTAGAAGTTTTTGTCCATAATTCAACCATGGCTCTTATCGATCATGGTAATTACTGATGTTTTACCATGATTTTGGCCTAGTCTATAGAACAGAATCAAGAGGAAAATCAAGCAGCGGCTACTTGAACAACTCAACCCTCGACCTTGAACAGAGAAGTTCTTTCAAAACATCTTATATCTACATCTTGCTATAAAATATTATGATTGAAAATTCCTTGTCTTTTAATAATGTTCTTAAACATTGAGAACAATGTTCACTTGAAATGTGGGGAAAGGAAAGTAGCAAGAGTGGGTTGATAATGAAATTTAGACATGAAATTGAAAATCTATCAAAAGAAATAGAGTAACTGTGCTATGAATGATCATTTTTCTCACACAAGATAATAGGAAATTAATGAAATGGTTAAAATTTAACCAAAATTTTTTTTGAAAATTTGAAACAGAATCACCAATTAACTTAATAGAGCAAGTAATGAAAATCATCATAAGATTAAGTTAGCTTTACTTTGTGTAAATTACTTTATAGATATTAGTGTGAAGTAGTTTTACTTGTTATTTAATTTAGAAATTTAGAGTTGGAATTAGCTTAAGGTCCCTTGTAAGGTTACTTAACTAACTTCTAAAGCTTAAATGATTTGTATGCTTTTCAATAGTCAATTTGAAATTCGTGTAATCTTTGATGAAGGATCAATTGATGCATAACTTGATGAATTTTTCCTTGTGCTCTATAAAACTAAAAGAAACAAAAATTAAAAAATGGAAATAACTATGCGCTTAAGAATTGAAATGGCAGGGGTTGTCCTCAGAAGACTAATTTATTGTCTTCTCTTTCAATTTTAAATAACCATGATTTTAAAAAAAAAAAAAAGCTTAAAGAAGCAGACTAAAACCTTTTCAGAGAAAAGCAAAGTAGAAGGCAAATAAACTTCCCTTCTGCAGTTTTAAAGTACATAAATAACAATAAAAATAAAATAAAAAGAACAAAATAAGAAAAGAAAGTTAGAGGATAACTGAGTACATGCCTTCATTTTTTATTATGATGCTTAGAGAGATGATTAAATAACTGCATACTTACATGTATAAGGGATAAAGCTGATTGACCCTCTTTCTTACTCTAATTAATCCTTTGAATAATTTTTTCTTTAGAATTCTTCATTAAACAATAGGGTAAAAGCTAATTTACAAGGATAAGTCCTGTGATTTTAGCAGAAGTAATTTTAGCTCATTTTAATGAAGATTAATTGCATATTCAAAGTGTTAAGATGATTTAAGCTTGAATTGGTCTATTAAATTTCCATTTATGATTTATCTTCCTATTTAAAAGCCTTGCCCGATTATGAATGATGTTTGCTTGAGTACAAGTAAAGACTTAAGTGTGGGGGTATTTGATAATCCTTTTTACTCTATTCTTTTCATAGGAATTTGGGCTTAGTTTGATGCATTCTTGGATAAATTCCTATGAATCTAGTGCTTTTAATCTTTAAATGTTGTTTTTCAACTCCTAGAATCAAAGGAAGAAGAATTTAAGTGTTTTGGATTAGATTTGGAGCAAAACAGTAGCAAAATTCAAAGACAGATTTCTATCGAGCCATGCAAAAGTACTTATCAAGGCCTAAACATCAAGGAAAAGCAAGGCAAATTAGCCTGTTGCACTCTAAATCGAGCCCTCGATGTGAATTTCGATGAATATTTTGAGGCAATTAAGCCCTCGACTTGAAGAACATCTTCTGCCACGTCATATTGTCAAACTTTAGATACTCCTTAATAAACAAGACACAGTAAAGCCTAATCTACTTAGATAATTTCTATGTGCAATTCCACTTTGCTAATGCCACACATGGATCATCAAGTGCTGATAATACATAGATACTCTCCGCCTATTACCAACATCCATGCACAATTAATACAACGCATCATTGATGTTGAATAGTATTAAGCCAGTTTAGTTTTCATCCTGACAAACAAGCACACACATGATATACACGTACCTAGACACTTGATTTGTTCCTAGCACTAAAAGTCTACCACTGTTGTAAACCCCTAAAGCTTTACAATTGATTAAGCTTAAACCCTAATTAGAAAGTTTAATGAGAAATCTTAAAGTCAATGAAACCCTAGTCAGACAAACCGTTCAAGTCCGGTAATCTCGTATTTGTAACCCTAAGTGAGTAAGTGAGAGATTAGTATTAGAATAGTTCGTAATAACAACATGAGAAAGCTTAAAAATATCATATTAGTTAAACCGCGATTGTTTTGAGCCCAATCGGATACAGTTTCAAAAGCGTGTCTTGGGGTTCAAAATAGTAAAAATATATGGATACATGGTTAGACTCGTAAAGATAAAATTTTCAAAATATAGTTTTATAATTTTTCGGTAACTAAAAATATCAGATATCGCAATTATACGCATATTTCTTTACTACTGCACTTTATGTCATTTCTATTTTACACTATACTATTTATTACTATTCTAACATATTTATCTATCTCTACTTTTCTACAACCTATCTTACAACCATATATCTATCTCTTAAATTTTCATTTCCATATAATTTCACATCTCTCATATCTTACTTTTCATTAACAAAAATACAAAAAAAAAAAAAATAAACTTCTCTCCTTCTCCCACTCACAATTTGTGCCGGCCCTCCTCCATTCACCCTCAAATTATTTTATTTTTTATTATTTAATTAACACAAATTTCCCTCCAATTTTTCCTATAAATACCACCTCTTCCTTCCATTTCCTTTACACCTTTCATACACTACAATTATTCTCCCAAAATCTCTCCAAAAGCTCTCTCAAAACTTCTCTAGTTTCCACTTCTTCTATAGGTAATAGTTTAAGCTTTCTATATATTCATTTACTTAGTATAGGCATAGTGTGTGTTTTCTAAACCCATGGATGTTTAAGAAAGCAACAAAATGTTCATACTTTGTTCTTGTTCATGAAACTATGTTTCTTTATGTTGTTCTTACGTTTATCTAACTAAATATATCTATGTAATTATATATATCTTTTAGAGCATATAAGCTTATTTGTTATTGCAATTTATTTACTTTCAAGTTGTTTTTAAGACTAGTCTTTCTAGTCTTAGACTTGTTCTCATCAAAGTCAAACAATTTTTATTTTCTTTTGGACTAGTCTAATCTTAGTCTCGGAAGCCTTGAAGAAGTTAAGGCTCCTAATAATTGACAATTATTATTATGTTTATTTATTTCTTATGTTCTTTATTATTATCTTATCTTGTGATATTTTTATCTTTATAAACTACATGATCATATTCATGCATGGCTAATAAGTTATTGTCAAATAAAAATGAATCTTTTAATGAAAGAAATAAATTTGATCAAAGTTTTCCAAAGACTAGAAAGATATTTTCAAAAAATCCTTTAAAAAGTTTATGTAAACTTATCATAAATTTCAAACTATTAAATGAAGTTTCTTTAAAAGTCTAAAGGTATTTCCTTTCAAATAACAAAAGAAGTCTTGATATGTAGATAATAACTTGGTATTATTTTGACCAACTTTCTAAAACAAGACTAAATAAGTTTTTAAGAAAAATCAACTTACAAGGAAAATGAAAATAAATTTTCAAAGAATAAACACATCAAGTATTACTAAAGAAAACTTTTGGAAACTCTATTTTTCAATTCCTAAAAAATAAATTTTGTAGATAACCTCAACAGACCAAACTTACTTTCAACTCACTTTTATAAACTAAAGAATCAAAAATAGTATATTGGATTTTGATCATCTAAGAATTATAAATTACTTCACTCACATAAAGTAAAGTCTAATGAATCCAAATTTTCCAAAACACTAGAAAAGGTTGTTTTAAGGAAATAAAAATAAAAACAACACCTATAGTTTCATCATTAAATTATGAGTCTATTTATATACATAAGGAATTCTTTAAAAAATATACATATTGAGTTTTACTTAATCAGCTTTAGTAAAGAAGGATTAGGAAATATTGTTTTTCAAGAATGAAATTTTCGTATTATCTACCCCTCTAAACCAATAGCTAAATGACCTTTTATAGTAAAAGTAACTTAGAAATGGATAATCTTTTCGAGTAGTTAGAAAACGATACATAATATGCGAAATTCCGAGTTAAAATGATAAGTATGACTATTTTAAGTTGAAACTTTCCTTTAATATCGATTTTACTACAAATTAAAGATAGACTTAGAAATTTTATAATAAAATTCTATAAAAGACTCATTTTGATATTTCATTTTGTTAGGTGAAAAAGGAACCGATATCACCTTCCCGGAAGATTATTCTACTAACGATCATCATGGAGTAGTTAATCCCATACTAATTACATTTCCTTGATTACTTAATAGTAGCACTAGAGTAAGGAATAAGATAAATGAATAAATATGTGTATTTGATTCATGATTGAATGATGTGGTTTGTTGAATAAAAGCTAAGAATAAAGATGAAAGAGAAATTGATGAATAACTTATGTTTTCTTACAATGGTATGATGAATATTGTTTTAATCACTTTAACTTGAACTCGATGATAATTGAATAAACCAATACTAAAAATGATTTGTGCATAACATATTGTGAGTCATATTTATTTTTCGCTACTATTCTTCGTGTGGGGAAACGAAGAGTCGTAGGATGGCTAGTAGGAGCCGAAAAGTCTATATGGACTATAGGAGCCGTAAGTTTGCAACTATGATGGTCGCATAAGCTGGTAACCACCCAACCTCTAACATAGAGGCGTAAAATCCATGCTACACATGGTTTCTGGTTAATCGTGTGTATTTTGCTTGCTCATGATTGATGCATTCCATATATTATCTAAAATACTTATTTGATTATGGAAATGTTTTTGAAAATGATTATCTCACTAACTATTTTGCTTATACCCATAGCTTTTTGTTACAATTTGATTACTTATGGTTAGCACCACAGAGCCCCTTTGTCAGGTATGAGCCAAAGCTACTAGGATTTTTTGAAAAGTTTATATAATTAGTTTGATATAGACTTATAAGAAAATCTCTATAGTAAACTTATGTTATATTCATGTATGTTTTGAAGATGACTTAGTTTGATGCAAGTTTTAGAACGGGGGAATGCCCCAAAGAAGTTGTAAGAAACTTTTATTTTAATGATTATTACAAGTTTACCTTTATAGTTCTTGCATGCTTTATTATCTCTAAACGTAATACCTCTTTGTTTGATGCAAGTCTTAGTTTTGAAGATGACTTAGTTTGATGCAAGTCTTTAGAACGGGGGAATGCCCCTAAGAAGTGTAAAAAACTTTTATTTTAATGATTATTACAAGTTTACCTTTATAAGTTCTTGCAATGTTTTATTATCTGCTTAAACGTAATACCTCTTTGATCTCCTACATCTTAGAAGCACGCCTTGCATGTGATATCGAAGCTCTACATACTAAGGTTTCATTCATTAGCTTTATATATTATGCGGCGGACTGCCCTTTAGGATACCCTCTAGGTGACAACTGTTGTTTTTTCAAGCTCTAAAATCTACTTCAATCCTTGAACAAAATACTAGAATAAGTTTGTTGCTTTTAAAGAAAGAAAACATGATTTGTAAGAAATGTGAGAAACATGGCTTTAATAAGGAAGGATGTGTTCCTTTGAGATTCTATATTCGTCAACAATATAGAGAAAACACGACCTAATAAGGAAGGTGATATAGATTGGAGAATCCATGTATTTTATGGATCTAGCATCATATTGCAATTTAGGGATTTAAATATACTTTTAGGTTTTTTGGGTTATATAAAATAAAATTAAAAGATATTAACAATCTATCTTTAGATATTATGCATTAAAAAAGAATCGACTAATTGCTCTAAATCAATCATATGAACACACAATTGAAGAAACAATAAGAACAATCTGAGAAATAAACTTAATATTATTCAAGAGAGTCATATGATCACAATGGATTCAAAGTGTTTATTAGCCAAAACTTTTTCTAACATAACCGTTGTATACTCAACAAGTTGAGTAAGGGTAAATATGAAAAAAAAGCAAACAAATAAAATAGAAAACAAACAGACTTTAAACAATGAAAATAGGGCATAGGATCACGCTGACAATCACGTTGACTCAGGAGTGATTTGCTTTGTTCACCAACAAAACAATCCATTTAAGTCCATCATGGGCGTGAAATAGATGGATCATCACGCTAGCATCACAGGTGAGATAGGCAACGTGTTCCTTGCATTCTCAAATTTCTCTGATGATGATGTGCTCATTGGCTCCATTATAGTGACATAAGGGAGGAATCACCATCATGGCCTGGATCATAGCATTATGCAGGGGTGATCTTGTAACTTGAATTTTCTTAATCCATTTCCATTACTGCCTTCATCACGGATGTGATAATCCTTTTTAGTGAATTTCCTTTCAAATTGAGTAATTTCTCCATAGTCTAGCATGCCATATCATACGCATCACCAATGTGCATCACATATCTGCTAAAATTTTAGTTCATTTTCATTTGATTCATTTGTAAGGATCTAATGAATTAAGTTCATTAAGCCTTAAGTTTTATAGTTGAAGTGAACCATATTCTATTATGAATGAAGAAAAGAAAATTGCGTTCTTATTTGAAGGATTACATCAATAAGAACGTTATGCATACCAGAGTTACCAAAGAGAATACAATATTATATAATACTTCTTTGAAGATGTTAAAGTTTCTAACAAATATAATAGATAATAGCCTCTATAGTAGTATAAAGTTATGAAACGTATAAATAGAAGAATGAAAATTCTGAGGGTTTTTACGCAAAATGTTGAGATGTCTCAAAACATTGTCTTCCTCATCTTCCTCTCTATTCTAGGAGCTAAGCTAGAGCTTGAATTCCAGTACGTATCTTCTTCATATATTCCTTGATCTTCTTTTCTTGACTTTCCCTTGCAAACATTTAATAACCAAACCCTAGTTAGTATATACACACTTTAAATAAACAAAATTAACAAACAAACTTTCATTCCATATTTAGAGTTTAAAATCTTGAATTCATTACAATTTATAACTCTTACGTATGTTTGACATCAAAACCTTAATTTTGCAGATAGAGAACGAACTTGAGGTAGAAAGAGGTCATACCTTTGTTTTGAAGCTAGTCAATTGTGCGGTCAAGATACATTTCACTTCCTTGTTCTTTTCCATTTTTTTTTTTTACATTATATTAGTAGTTTGTTGTATTCGATAATGTGGGTGTTTATATTAGTGGGCTTGTAAATTAGAATGTCAAGTGTATTGGAAATTCTGGACTTTCTTTGGCCTTTTATGTGATGAAACATTATAACATTTGGAGAATTGGCGAAAGCACGGATTTCTATAAAAAGGTTGTAGAACTCAACATTTCCCATTTTTGTTCTGAGGGGCATATGACCAGCACACGTCATGTACTTCTAAGAAACTTGTTTTCTACATTCTCTCCTTGTTTCATTCTAAGATTTCTCTAGAAGCTGACTCACGATCGTCGTTTCCACCATTGAGTCATGCTGTTATGATAGAACTCTTCTTGTTTCATTAATGCACTTGTTTGATTCATTAAGCAAGTAGAAATTTTATAGGAAACAATTACTTATCTTTAGATTCGTGATACTTCCTTAAAGTTTGCAAAGAAAGATTAAGAGGAACAGGAGTTGTTGAATCGTTATAGATAAAAACAGGACATAAGCAGTTACTTTCTACCATTTAAATGTTCCAACCATCATATATATTTTTTTAAAAGATACGGTAGTTGGATAGATTTATCCTCTTTTTGCAAATAGAATTACAATTATGCCCCTCTTTAAATTATTTTATTTGGGTGTTTTCAATATTATAGATGTGACATATATAAATTATAAAATCTATAATTTAAATTCATATCTATATGTTATATAAAAGTAAGTCATATAACATATTGTACGAATATCATGTTAAAATAGATATTGCATATAAATAATTATAAAGTGGGTAGATTACATACAATACATATATATTATTCATAGGTTACATATAATGCATATCTTATACATATATATAGCATAACTCTCTCTCTCTCTATATATATATATTGTATATATATATAGGTCACATAACATATATTATAGCAAATATTATAATATCTATGTATATACTTATCTATATATATAAGATCTATATCATAAATATAATTTAATTATATAGATGTCTATATATACTTATAATTAATTTGTTACATGGATTAATGTACTATATATGTTTGTTTACGTGTTATAAAATATACATACATAAATTGTATATAAATATATATAATATATGGATTATATATCTAAATGAAACTATAAATTTTATATACATAGCATTTACAATCTATAAGATTATATAGACATAACTCATAGGTATATAAACTATAATTTATTATGACATATCATATAGATATATATCATAATATATAAATGTATATCATAAACCATATAAAATAGATATTTATAATATATGTGTGTATGTATATAACGTATCTATACATATATGAAATTTAATAGTTATAAATAAATACATATGTGTTATGTGTATATTATAATTCATTTGTTACATAAATTGAATATGTTATATGTGTTTGTTCGCAATATAATACATAAATTATATATAATGATATACAAATTTATATTAACATATAATATAAAGGACATTTATATTAATGTATATAGTATATATGATACGCATATATAAATCCTATGTTATTGGAAAGCTAATTAATTCCTATAACCTCAAATTACATGAATGGGACATGACATCTCAAGCATATGAAAATCTATGGATGCTTCCAAATCTACATCTAGTACTATAGATGAAGTCGTTAATGAACATTGTAACTCATTGGAGCAAGAAATTATAGAAGCTCTTTTATATATAAAAGATTAACTCTTTGGAGAATAATTAGTAAAATGAATTGTTTTTTAATAAATTTTTTACAATATTTATTTCCATTGATACCATTCTTTTTTATAGTAGGTTCTTCAATTGTCACCCTTAAGGAAGTGACAAAGAATGTGATGAATTTGGAAATCACCACTAGTAGTAAAAACATTTTAGGCTATGGCTCCACTTAAAAAAGTATGATGAATTCAACAATAGGAATTGTAATGTGTAGTAACAGAAATAACTGTGAAAGTTGATCAAGATTGTGTAAAGTTAAAAAACTTTGTAGCGTTGAAACTAGGATTAAGGGAATTAGTGCAAAAGTTGTTTCCTTTTAATGTTATATTGCTTTTAGGTATTCGTAAAATAGTCTTTGATTTGATGATATTTTGTGTTTATATTTAGTCATTAGTGGTTCGTGTGTTAGTTTTATGCACTAATTTACAAATATTGGAAAGATTTAAGGTTTTAATACAGTTTTGTGTTAAGTTTTTTAATTCGATCATGATTTAGTGTTTTAATTTATATTTCTTGAATTTTGTTTTAATCATATTATTTTGTTGGTTATAATGATAGGATAATATTTTTATTAAAAATATGGACCCTTTTTGTTACTATTAATTATTATTCATTATGTCACGTTTGTTTAACAACACAATTAGTCATATATTATAATCTCTTCTTTTTTAATTATATATAGTAATATATCATACGTAATTTGTACATCTACTTGGGATAATAACTATTTTAATATATTAACTTTCCAAGATAATACAAATTATTTAAGGGAAATTGCAAATTACCCCTTTAATTTTTATTTAGGTGTGGATTCACTCCATAAACTTTCAAAGTGAAAATTTTATAAAACCCCTTAAACTTTCAAAAAATTAGCATGGTTAAGGAAACTTAATAATAAATATATATATATATTTTAAACAAAATGGGAGAGCTGCAAAATACCCCTCGAACTTCATATATGTGATATTTACCCCCCACCTTGAATTTATGGAAAATTTTAATTGTCCTTAACTATATTAATTTTTTAAAAGTTAAGGGGTAAAAAAAAGCTCACTTTAAAAGTTGAAAGGTAATTCTTACCTTAAAAATTTCTAGGGTAAGTTATTCCCCAATATTTAAATTTGGCATAATATATATTTTTTGAATGTTTTTCCTATTAATAAATGGGTCGACACAAGACATGATATAAACAGGTAAGTCCCTAGTTCAATCAAATACAGAAGATTTATGTCATTTACCCTACATTTATCATATGATATTTTCTTTTAGTCAATATCAATCTAGAATTGCATTAAATCTCTATGAATCCCTAGCTTCAATCATATACAAAAGATTTGTGTCATTTTATTTCTAAGATGGCAATCAATTCTCTAATTATGTAAGATCTATATATAAGAGCAATTTTTTAATTACTACTATAAAATCTCTCAAGAATTAACACGCTATAAATATTAATTCAAGAAAGCATTGAAGAACAAATAATTAGACTAAAGAATTAAAACTATTAAGTAAAATAAATGATCCCAATTACTAATAATTCTAACGTTTTATTAGTATCTGACTAATTCTTTACTCCCCATAATATAATTGCTAAAACATAAGAAGATAAGACAAATATGACAATCAAAAGTAAAAAACCCAGTATACTAAAAATCTTCCAATCTCTTCTTGACCTCTAAGGCTCCGTGACTTGCTATTGTGATAAAACTTGGAATTAACAAAGCTCTCTTTTCTTTCTTCATTTTTAGACTCAATTTATAGGTAGAACTTATATTTTAACCTCCATAAGCTTAAAATTTGTACTAACTAATCACCATCCATTTAAAAAGATTTAGCTCTTCTCTAGCAATGCACGATTGCCACATAATTGATGTACCCATTCATGCACCTCTCGTACCATTTAAAACTCTTTTTCCCTTGGTATTACATGAGCTACGCATGTGGAGCAATAGGTCATGTACTTCTCTAATTCTCAAACATAATCTATTAAAGCATTCATATACTCTATAATCATTTACATAGCCCATGCATGAGCTATCACTCTGCAACTTCAAATTTTTGCCAATCTTTGTCTAAAGTCCATGAAATTCTTCTTTTAATCTCATATTATCCTTCAAACTCTAAAGTCACAATTTAAATAATTATGCACCACATTCATCAATTAATCATCAATATATCAAATAAAACTCAAAATAGAGTTCTTAATCATGGATTAATTTACACTTATCAAATTTCTTCACACTTAACATTTCATATCCGCAAAAATAATCAAACCATAAATTTAATATAATGATATTTCTCCAAAAACTTTACTTCTCAACAAAATTAACCATAAATCCTCACTTTGATCTAGTTTAAAGCTCAACTCTTTTACTTGTGTTCAACTAGATATACAATTCAACTCTAGCGACTTCAAATTTCTATTTGATTCACTCAACCTTGTATTAATCATGTATTCAAGATAATATAGATGCTAAGTTCAACAGCTAATCTAACTAAGTCAAAATATTAATCTTATCATTTTAACTAAAATCTAAAGTAAAAGATCTAACACTAAATCAACCAAGGAGAATGACTTACTGCACTTTGCACATTTACTTAGAGTATACAAGCCCCTCTTCACTCATCTAAGCATCACAATTAAAAGGAAAAAGGTACATCCACTCATCCTTACTTTCTTCCTTACTTTTATGCATATTTTTTTTCAATTCAAGTTTCTTTTGACCCATGAAGAACTTCATTGATATTTTGGGTTCATCATCGAAGTTAATAAACATTATTTTCCTCAAAGAAGCCACCCCTTGGACTTGTTTCTTGAGTCAATATAGCTTTCTTTAAATAGAGTGATTTTATCGATCAGTATGTCCTAGACGGTGACCATAACTTCGAGTTTTAAGACCCTAAGAACTTTTTAATACTCTAATTCAATTGCAATTCACTTGATTAAGTTCAATTTGCTTATTTTTTTTTATAACCCATTAACAAGTTACCAACTGATGATCCCAAACTTCACCAAGTCAATTAGGTGCTATTTAATAATTATGATACCCATTAGCTTAATCACTTAGGTTTGCGAGGCTATTACTTAACTTTTCATTTTATCTACTCTATTTTTCAATTTAGTTACTCGCATTTTTTTTATTGATTTTCAAGATTGGCCACCAAGCGACAAATTCCTTTGTCCTTTAACTGAGATTGAAAAGCTCTCATATTTCTTAGGAGTGAGTTTACTTAAAATTAAACTTAAAGACACAACTAAGTATCTCTCACTAAGCAACCTTGATCTAATTTTGAACTTAAGTTAAATTTAAAATAAAAGTAATTTACTTCAATGAGATTTTGTTATTCAACTCTAGCAAAGTATAATGAAAAAACAATGAGGAGTAAAAACATAAACTAAAAATTGTAAGAGATTTTCAAAATTTTTTATTGCAATGCTTTTTTCTTTTAAATACAATGTAATTTAATAA